>ML825875.1:22340-64589 GCA_009831015.1 Picea engelmannii | reverse complement strand
TCTAAGATTGCATGATGTTGGTCCAACCAATCCATCCCAACTAGACAGTCATAGGAACCTAAAGGTAAGATGTTCAATTCATCCCTTGTGCTCAGTCCATTCATGTCCTTTGGGCATGACTTAACCAGCTCAACAACCTTTCTCTTGGCTCCTGTAGACAACTACACTAACCAAGATTTTCCATGCTTGCTTCTTGGTAATTGCAAACTTTCCACCATTCTAGGATCTATATAACTATGAATAGCCCCTGAATCAATTAAAATAGTAAAGGTATGGTTATTGATCATACCTTCAACTTCAAACACGTGTGATTGAAACTCAGCTTGCTTGTTGTCTAGGGCTGTATAGATCCTTGGTATTCTACTGCCCATGTCCTCCACTGTTTCTTCTTGTTGAATATTGTGGACAACTCTCACTTTGTCATTTCTACGAGGGCAATCTCTCTACCTATGATTTCCTTTACAACCCCAACATTCCATAGGTGGTTGTCTTGGTATTTGCCCACTTACTTTATCCTTCCTAGGTTCTCTAAAAGATGGTTGTCCTTGAGGATTGTTTCTGAAAAATAGAGGCTTGTTTCCCTTCTGCCTCTTCTCTTTCTTGAACTTCTTCTTGTCATCCCAAGCCTTCCAGAAAGTGGTCTTTTCTCTCTACTGCTCATATAAACATTTTTCTCTCCTTATAGTTTCTTCCATAGTTTTAGGATCATCATACTGGATCTTGTCACTGATGGAAGATGGTAGTCCACTGAGATACCTTTGAATTTTGACAATCTCATCTTTGATGAAAGGAACATACTTCAACAATTCCAAAAACCTTCGTTCATATTCATCAATGGTCATGCTACCTAGCTTGAGTTCAAATAACTCTTTCATCTTTTTGTCATAGTATCTCTTAGTCAAGTATTCTTTTCGAAATACTTCTTGAATTCCTTCCAAGTAACATTTTTCTCCTTAATGTGTTGTACCTGCACAAGTTGATCCCACTACATGGATGCCTTTCCTTTCAGTTGATACATTGCAATTCTTCCTTCTGCATGAGAGGAATAATTCTACAGTTGGAAATATTTCCTCATGCCAAGCATCCATGTCTCGACATCTTCCTCCTTCTTATGCTCCCCATCAAACGTAGGAGTTTTAATCTTGTTCATTTCTCCCTTCAATTCATCCACTCCCGATCTCCTATGCTTTCTGGTAGGAGATGGGCTTGAACTAATGTGTTCCCTCCTCTTGGAGTTCCCTTGGGAGTGATGCTGGTGTCTGCCAACACTCCTTTATTTCCTCTTCTCATCAGGGAACCTATGACTTCCTGATTTACTGGAGTCACTCCCCTTATCTAATTTATTTTCTATCCTTTCCAAGCTCTGTATCAACTTTACGTTGAGTTCTACTTTTTGATCTGTGGCTTTCATGAGCTTTTTGTTATCTGCTCGGTGAGTCTGGACATATTTCTACAATCTTTCAATGATTTTCATCATGTTTCCCTCCTTATCTATCTCTTCTCTATGCCCATTAGAGTTTGATCCTTCCACTCCCAAATGGACATCCATTCATCTAGCTTCATTCTCTGAACTGGAAGCATTATGTGCCTCCTCCATTTCGGTTTGGTGATGAAAATCGTTAACTCTGCAAACATAATGTGCAGTCAATTGAAATTTTTCAGGCCATCAGTCCTTAAAAAATTCCACAGTATTCATAAACCAATCTGATTCAAGAAAACTTTCAGATTTCATTCTGTGGTTCTCGAGTAATCAAGAATCCCCGTAGATCTTTTCTTTCTAAGTTCTACTCTGTTCTGCAACAATTTCTAGGCACTAGCCCCTTTCTCTTAGCCCCAATCCCTGCGAACATGGGTTGTGGCCAAGTGCTATATCGATAGGTGCTTACTCAGGACCTCAGGCCTCCGACTTCAAAAGTTTTCAAAGCATATCTCAACAATCTCTCGGAGTTCCAGATTAACAAACTCACGAAGTAGAGTGGATCAACAGTCCACGACTACCCAACATCTAACGGTTGACACCCACTGTGGAACTTCGACATCTGAGCTCTGAGACTTTGAAGCTTTGGAGCTTCGGGACTTCGGGAGTTTGTGAGTTTGTGCATCAACACACCCCACTTCTCCTGAATCCTTAATCTCCGAACACTTCCATGTCAACTTTGGTGATGTCATTACATCTCGTCACCTCAGCGTTATGAAACTTTTTGAAAGTTCTTCCTTTCATTCCTTTATGAAACATTCTTCTAGAGTGTTAAGTCTCCGGACTTCACAACTGGTGCCATGCGTCCACTGGACCCACGGTTTCCGTACTTGAACTAAGATATCGAATAGTCACATCACTTAACACGTTTCAAATTGCGGGGGCATGTATCGACGGTTTGGAGTAACCTACCTTTCGTCCCACAATTCTTCTGACGCTGACACATAACCCCCTGGTAAAACCATGGTTTGGATTGCGGGACCGCCTTGGGAAATTAACTCCTGTGCAACTTGGGTCCCCGCAATGCCTCATGGTCCTCGATCTTGATGTATCCTGATCAACGCCAGTGTGGGTCCACTGGCCTTTAACTATGTCATGTAACCTCAGGGCCCACATAGTACAACTGACAACATTCCAGGTGGGGGCACGTGGCAGGCATCCGAGAGTTCCACATCACCTCCAAGTGATGTCATCATGACTCACTACTTCGACTCTTCTAGGCTTCAAAGCTTCAGGCTTCAGGATTTCTCACCTCAACACACACTAATTCTTTCGAACGTCGAAATCCCGAACAAGCCAATCTGCTAACACAAGTCCCTTTTGACGGACAATCTAGATTACTCTGGACTTCGGAGCTTCAGGAGTTCTTTGTCCTTCATACCATGCTATAACTTCAACCCTTGGCTTGATCCAACAGTCGAGCTCTTCTCCCAGATCTACGACGTAGATCCACTTCGGGGATTTTGGGCTTCGAGAGTTTCAACCTCACCACACTCGTTTTCTCCCGAAGTGATTTCATCCGAAGTCCATGGATTTCTGCCATGTATCCTGTCTCTCAAATCGATGGCACAGAAGGACTTCGTTACTCTGCAGATTTCCAAAGGAACTCATGGCTAATCGCCTCACAACTTTTCCAGATATGACGGTCAGGAATTGTCCTCTTTCACCTGAATAGATCCTACGACCCACATTATTGTGCGGCCCAATACCACGTCTGTCGTGGCTTTATAATACCCCTATACCTCTTGAGCTTCGTAACACGGCCAAGGTAACCTCTTGGCACTTAGGAATGTTCTAAGGTTTGAAATTGGTTCCTCTTAACACAATTTCCGCCTAAAACCTTGGTTCCAATGACCACTTATCTGGCCCATCCAGGCTCAGTGCTGGAACCTTGGCTCTGATACCAATTTGTAGCGTCCCCAACCACCAACAGGCCGGGAAACACCACTACTTGGACACTTCACTTCGCTCTGATACCAATTTGTAGCGTCCCCAACCATCAACAGGTCGGGCAACGCCACTAAGGAACATATATATATAACATGCATTTCTAATGAATTTAAAACAAATAACATAGAATTAATCCTACCATACAGACTCATGTGGAATTGATAGTAATTCATACATGCAACGAAACACATGATAACATTGCAAAAATCACAAACATGCATAACATACATAATTAAACACAGAAATGATACTTATCTTTTAATTGGAGTAAAACCACCAACTCTGTGCAGACCTTCCACGAACCTCCCAGCCTTAGACCACACTGCTCATCACTCTCAGCAGTGGGTCACCCTCGAGCTGGGACTAAACTCCACCGGGCATGGGATTCCTAGGCTAGGAAAGGTCAATAGGAAAATCACACAGTTTAAGAGGAAGGATTCTCTCCTAGGAGCCACTTATGCCCACTGCTCACGGACTCTCATTCCCCACATGTCTATCCCACCCCAAGAGTATACACCTTCATTGTCACACAGTCCATCAGCTCCTCCATCTCCCTTACCTTGGGCTTCAACAGTAGGTCAGACTAGAATTCTCGGAGCTCTGTAGCAGCTACGGGACTCCCTCCAAGAGATCTCACTTCCTCAACACACTCTCTCACCTGGAGAGAGTTGCTCACAGGCTTGACAACCTACTTCTTCAATCCACAACAACCTCTCTCACCCGAAGAGAGTGTTGCTCACAGGCCTGACAACCTGGTTCTTCAACCATGGGCTTGGCAACCTGCTTCTTCAAACCACAATAGCTAATTTGGGTAAGGCAAGGGATGATTTAGTAAATTACAGAGGTTCCCAAAATGGGCACGGTTTCAACAATGGTAGAATTAACTAGTTGCTTGCTTGCTCAGTGCGTGAGTGAGTGCGTGCCCCCCAACAAGAAGAATTCCCCCCTTAAGTCTGCATGTTCATGAGTTGACACATGTCGTTCATGAAGCACGTTCCTTTTCATTTGGAAGTCATTCTCTCTTCCCAAAGGAACTTAGGATAAAAACATATCCTTCTAATCAACTTTTGGAATAATAATAAATTATTATTCTCTTGGTCTTAAGCCCTTGTGCTTATCCCCTCTTTCAAATCTCTCAACCCCCTCTCCCTTACCCAGCCTAGTGGAGTTTAGTCCCCCATTCTCTTTTATCGTGGTCGGTCTACACACAACAATGTTTTTATATTAATAATATGAATATTTACATGTACAAAACAAGCTCCTAGTCTTTAACACCTAGGCTCTCTAGCCTACTAACACATAAGCCTACCAGCTTATAATTGTTTGGTTCACCAACCTACAAAACATGTTTATAATTCATAATACAACTAGGGCTCGTCCTAGGGATATTACATATGTGGTGTGATAAAGAATTAGTCGATAAAAGGATATTAAGATACTACAAGGAGGTGACAACCCTAATTTAGAAGATCCAAAATACCTCTCAGTTTTGAAAAGTGCAAAGAAGAAAATCAACATTGATAAAATAAAAACAAACTCTCACAAGATACATAGTGAAACTGAGCATTGGACAACTCCCAAAATACCATGGGATGAGAGAATTTGTCACCTTTGTGACACTAAGCCAGTAGAAGATGAAAAATAGTTCCTCTTGGATTGCCCTTCCTATATCCATAATCGATCCCAATTTTAAAATATCTTCCACATTACCGACCTTCCTAACTTCCAAAGTCACCAAAACTATGGTGATCTTGGAATGCTTCTCTCAATGCTTTTTGAGAATATAAATACAATTTTAAAGATTTGAAGTAATCTCTTACCTTCTTAAGGTGCGATAGACCAATTGATCTCAGTGGATGTTCATCATCATCATCATCATCATATATATATATATGAAATATTTTAATATATTTTAAAATATTTTATAATATTAATACATTATAAAATATTTTGATGATGATAATGATGATGAGGATGATGATGATGATGATGATGCTTAACGTCCACTAAGACCAAATTGGTCTATCATACCTTAAGAGGGTAAGGGGTTACTTGCAATTCTTTAGAATTTTGTTTCTATGCTAAAAAAACATTAAGAGAAGTTTTTCAAGATCGCCATAGTTTTGTTGAGTTAAAAGGTTAGGAAGGTTGGTAGTGTGACAAATATTTTGAAATTGAGATCTAATCTGGGTATAGGCTAGGCAATCTAAGAGAAAGTGTTTTTCATCTTCAACCTTCTTAGTATCACAAAGGTGACATACTCTTTCATCCCATGACATTTTAGGAATTAACCAATGCTTAGTTTCACTATGGAGCTCATGAGAATTTGTCCTTATCTTAACAATGCTTATTTTTTTCTTTACACTTGTCAAAACATAGAGATAATTTTGATCTTCTAGATTAGGGTTGATTACCTCTTTATAATACCTTTTTTTTCCCTCTAACTTTTTATCACACCACATTTTCTCCTTAAATTTTGATTTAATAATATTTTTAATAGTATCCTTATTATGCAAGATGGCCTCTTTCATGATTCCCCAACAACTTAGCCAAGACTAGGCATTATATATATTAAAAAATATATATTGGTTTGAATTTGCTCTGTTTCGATTTTCCCTAGCTTCAATTAATAAATCACAAAAACAATGTAGTGGTTAGGCGTCGTAATATATTAATATATTAAAAAATGTATAAATAATTTTTAATATATTAATACATTAATATATTTTATAATATTAACATTTTTAATACTTTAATATTAATGTATAAATCATCATAGATCCATCTTAACCTAGAGGGATCAAATCTCTCGAGGTAAAAACCTTTTTTAGAGTGCAAAATTTGAGGAAAGGTTAAAAGTTTCCACGTCAAAAAATTTGATCCCTCTCTACACTTCATAGATCTATAATTAAAATGAATCTATGCTAATTTAAAATGTATCATTATTATCTGAATACATTATAATCTAAAATATTTTTTTAATATATAATATTATCAAAACTCGTGAAACATAACCTTAAATAATATAACTTTTCCCTTTCTAGGAATATCGTTGAAAATCTCCTCCATAGGACCGTTATGAAAAGATTGCGTTTCATATCTAATAATCCCCCACCAAGGAAATAGAGATCTCCCCCTTCGACCATTATCTTCAAAGTGATTCCTAATGTACTTTCTTCCCCTAAACTTTATAATATCTATTTTTAATTTTAGTTGTATGCCCTTCTTAAAAGTGATGTGGAATATATACGTACTTTCATTTAAAAGTACACTCTCTTTGAATCACAATAACGAAAAGCATACTTACACTAAAAGGAATCAAACCATCAACTAATTTCTATATCGAGTTGGTGATGCTTTCATGTAATTGGAAGTGTTTTATAGTTATATCGAGTTATTGGTGTTTCAATTATTCAAATTAGAGATGATGAGTTTTTTCCCAAAGTTGTTGGTGAAATTTGTCATATGTATTATTAGTTTTTACAAGGTGGTAGGTGCGGGTATCATTTTTATTTTTGGAGTAGCTGAAATTTGTCATATCTATTATTAGCTTTTACAAGGTGGTAGGTGCAGGTATCATTCTTGATTTTTGGAGTAGCTTTTACAAGGTGGTAGGTGTGGGTATTATTCTTGATTTTTGGAGGATAATAAGGAACTATGTATTATTATCTTTTATAAGGTGGGATACATGGATCATCCTAGATTTCAGAGGAAAATGAGGAACCACTTTCGCCTGGGGTTAGGAGGAACAATCTACAATCAAGCAGAGGCTTTAGTATTGCTTCAATGATTAATGCTAATAAAGAAACAATGATTTTGACATCTTTTGGTGATTGGGGATTCAATGGTGATAACTTGATATAAGATTTCATTTTCAACCCCTCTTCAAACTTCGTTCAATCAAATAGTTATCAGAGAGAACAAATTGCTTAAAAAAGCTTAGCACAATGTGAATTCTATGATGTATTAAGGCATCTAAACTCCTCTGTTAATAAGAGGGCATGGGTTTTCCAATGGGATACTTATGGGAAAATGGGGGAAGCACCATAATCCATCATATTCCATGTTCAAGCATGAAGAATGCATTAACTTATCTTTTGAAGGCAGAAGTAGCATGGAAAAATGACAAATGATCTCACAAGCAAGTATTATTACTCAATGGAGCTATAACTCCATCCCCTCGTCATTCATCACAGTGGAGGTGGAAGCATTAAACCATGTGAAAATGGGATAGCCCAATGTGTGCGATATTAACCCTAATCCAAGTCATACTCCATGTGAAATGTTGACGATATCATCCCCTCTCCAGCTTGTATACATCTCTGTTAGTAGTGTTAAGAAGAAAATCATTGGTTCCTTTTGGTGGGATTTTGGGCAAGTGTTGAAGTACTAGAGGTTCAAGTTTGTTGTAGTTTTGGGTACAAGGAAAATGACACACTCACATGGGCATAATTATGGATATTGCATGGGGTGTGAGAATTCAAAGTTGACAAGAGGCATTTGAAGGTGTGAGAGGCACATTGTAGAAGCTTGGGAATGTCAAGCATTGCACATGAGAAGGTGGGAAGGGTGCAAAAAGGAATGGGAAAGTAGAAATGTTCTAGAGGCAAAGGAAATGCAAAGGTAAGTATCGGGAATAAATTATCGGTTAGAAATTGTTCAAAATCAACAAAGGTAAATGAACATCAACGTAGTAAATAACACTCAAAGGATTGAAGAGGTAACAGAAAAATCATCTCTGGTGCAGACCAAGATTGACAAATTGGAAGTCGAGAAAGATGTTAACAATGAAGGTAATCAATGAGTGGCTCACCCATCCTTTTTAGGACCTTTTGGAGAAGAAATTATGGTGGACAATGAGGAGGCTATTGTGCAATAGCCATCTAGACAAGCATTGGAGCCACCTTCTGTCACTCAATCAACTAAGTCTGGTAACATTTAGGATGTCCATAATGAACCTAATGTTCATTAACTTTTATATTTTTCCATGTTCTGGAAAGTTAAATTTTTTTAGGACAATTTATTTCATTGTATACTTGTAGTATAGACATGGGAAGTTTTGGAAAATTTAATGTAGCTGCAAAAGAAGACAATAACTTTTAATATTTTAGAATCATGTCCAAATATTTCGGACACAAAGAAAAGCATACTTATACTAAAAGCAATCAAACCATCAACTAATTTCTATATTGAGTTGGTGATGTTTTCATGTAATTGGGAGTGTTTTATAGTTATATCGAGCTATTGGTGTTTTCTAATTATTTAAATTAGATATGATGAGTTTTTTTCCAAAGCATGAGAATGTTTTCAATATGTATTATTAGTTTTTAGAGGGTGGCAGGTGCGGGGATCATCCTTGATTTCAGAGGAAAATAAGGAACCATGTATTATTGGCTTTAATAGTGTTGGGCTGCGGGGATGATTCTTGATTTCGAAGGAAAACAAGGAACCACTTTTGCTTGGGGGTTAGGAGAAATGATCTACAATCAAGCAAAGGCTTTATCATTGCTCCAAGGGCTAATGCTAATAAAGCAACGATAATTTTGTCATATTTTGGTGATTGGGGATATAATGGTGACAACTTGATATAAGCTTTCATTTTCAACCCCTCTTGAGCCTTCATTCAATCAGATTGTTATAAGAGCAGAAAAATTGCTTAAAAAATCTTTGCACAATGTAAATTCCATCATGCATTAAGGTATCTAAACTCTTTTGTTAATAAGAAGGCATAGGTTTTCCAATGGGATATTTATGGGAAAATGGGGGAAGCACCATAATCCATCATATTCCATGTTCAAGCATGAAGAGTGCATTAACTTAGCTTTTGAAGGCACACGTAGCATGTACACATGGAAAATGATCTCACAAACAAGTACAATTACTTAATGGAGCTATAACTGTAAGGTACCCAACGCCCAACTGAGCAACATTACATGTGGAAACTCATAAAATTATTAAGACTTACTACTAAACAAAATATTGTAGCTTACCAGCTACAAATCACACACAAATCTAACCATTTGACTGATACCATAATTATAAATGCATCTAACAACATATATTAAACATGAATGCAATTTCTCAAGAAACAACAAACACACATCATTCATATACTTGTTTACACAACAAAATTTAACATAAGAATAGAACAAAAACACTTATATATTAATGATTAACCAACCGGTTGAAAACGAAGGATGAACCTCCTAGCCATAGGCAATACTGATCATTTTCTGTCATCAACAAGCCACCCCCTAGTTGAGGCTATGAGTCCACAAGGAGATCCGACCCACTAGCTATCCACTCTCCACACAGAGCAACTCCAAACCCAGGTTCTAGTCTCACAACAGTTCCAAACCTCCAGCTCTCTCTTTTCCTCACAACCTACACTACCCAAGAAATGTAACCCCTGCACTACTCACAGTCCCTCGGGTTGTACCATTTGTTTATCAGGGACACTAGTGCATTCGGTTGGATAGGAATCACTCAGCTGGGAACTCTAGGAACTCTCAGTTGTTTCATGTTTTCTCACAACATCCTTCACAAGGCTCTGAGATATTTCCTTAATAGGAAATCACACCACAAGATTACAACCTGATTTTACTGGCACACTGGCCTTTATCTCAGCATAAAAACACATCCAAACAATGGTTGCCTTCAAGTATACCATGGTTGGTCTTCTTCCCAACCCTCTCCCCTTCTTTGCTACCCAAAATCTGCATGTAAAAATTGTCCCCATTCTGCATACGGATTTCCTCTTCTTCCTTGCTTGCTTGACTCACACTCTTCTCAAGGATGATTGTACTTCAACCCATGCTCTCCAATAACTATGGGATGTGACCGCTCACACCCACCCTCTTACACGAGTTTAATGATTGACCTCTCATACACTCAATCAACAAATAGAAGGTTATACACAAAGATAATAATTTCATGAATGTGTGTTGGATTAATACCCATGAATAATTCCCCTTGGACCCCTCTCTCTTGTGCAATCATATATTCTCCCCATCATTCTTCATCTCTTTTGTATTGTAGCCATCGATTATTACTTTTATTAATTATTTCAATGTTCATAATATGCAAATCGGCCCCCAACCACATTAATTCAATACGAGTCTTCACCCCAACACCTTGGCTCACCGACCTAATTCACATTTACAAAAATACATTATAATTCATGGGGATTAGAACTGGGTATGTTACATCCCCTCCCCCTTATTTTTTCACTGTCCTTAGTGCACAACACCCTACAGGTGTAATTTCATTTTACAATTCTGTCTCCTCAGCCAATAATCAACATATAGGCTCTCTATCCCAAAATCACACAGGAATTCCAGCCTAAATAAATTACATGGGAAATTTGGCCCCCAAAATCATAAATACAAAGGCACTCCGACCCCAAAATCATAAATACAAAGGCACCCTGGCCCGAGACATATACATAAGCCACAGACATTCTCCTGTAGTTATCCTAATTTCCACCAGCTCTCTTCCCATTGACTTGCACAACCCAAGGAACGTTGTCCCATTCGTTTATCAAGCTTGACCCAAGGAGTGCGTGCCCTTGACTGTCCTCAGTCCCTTGGGTTGCACCATTTGTTTATCAAGGTCTCTCTGGCATAGGTAACTAGGAATATCACTATTGGAAACTCAAGGGACTCATTGTTAGGAAGAATAACAGTAAAATAACCAACAACAACCTTGTTGTTGCAGTGAAATTCACACAAGAGTGCACTCTTCAGGCCCGACAACCTGGTTCTTTGACAATGCAACTCACACTAGAATTCACTCTTCATGCCCGACAACCTGGTTCTTCGACATTGAAACTCACACAAACGTTCACTCTTCAGGCCTGACAACCTGGTTCTTAGACAGTGAAACTCACACAAAATTTCATTCTTCAGGCCTGACAACTTGGTTCTTCGACAGTGAAACTCACACATGAGTTCACTCTTCAGGCCTGACAACCTGGTTCTTCAACAATGCAACTCACCCTCTAGGCCCAGGTATCCCTTTCAATGTTATACAGTTCCTTAGACGATCCATCATTTTCCAAGGTGTTCTCATGCAGACAAATGCCAACTTGCTTCTAGACTTCCACTAGCAATACATAACCTCTAGCAATCATCCCATCTGCATTACATGCATACGATTATTATGATACATCATCGTATAATTATAAAATTTCAAATCTATTTTACAGAGGAAAACATAATTTCCCAAACATGAGTCTTTTTGCTCATAATTGTTTGGCTCTTGTAGCAGTAGATATCAGTCTTCCTTACGAGATTACATCTCTGCCATATCCAAGACCATTTCCCCTGCAATTTTCTCAATTCCATGCAGCCAAACAAATTGTTAGTATATTGTAACAATTCTCAATTATTAATTTCTCAAATCTGGTTATACAGGAAAACAAAAATCCCCATGCATGGGATTTCTACTCATTATGTTCGGTTCTTGCAACTGTAGATATCAGTCTTCCTTGCGACATACAATATCATTACCATATCCAAGACCATTCCGCCTGCAATTTCCTCAACTTTCTTGCAACCAAACAAGATTATTAGCACTCATGCATATTTTTAGTAGTTCATGAAATGATATCAGAATTGTATCTACCCAACAATTCAATCATTTCCAACCATTATTCACATTAAAATGGAATTCTACCATTCATCATATTATCTAGAATGACACTAGCATTCATTGTACATGCATTATCAACACATCAAGCTTTTCATAGTGCAATCAAACTTTACCAATAAATAAAACCAATGTGCCAATAATCTTGGCCACATCTACATAATGTATCATTGTGTTGATTCTGGAATACCGTATGTTCATGTCATGTATTCCACCATGTGAGTTGGAAGGTATGGCCCATGCCTCAATACACCATCCAAACTCTTCCCCACAACCATTTGATCCTTTGGATACCTTCCTCTTTAACCCATACACAACACTAGGAGCATCATCCTTTAGTGCTATTTAGTGTAGGAAAAAAGGTTGCAGTCCAAACCTCAGTTACATAGGGAATAACCATTAGGCACTTGAATGACACTATAGCCTTCCCATATCCAAACTCATGATGGCCTCACACATGACCATCTCAAATGGCATTCATTGTTATAACAAGAGTAATGTTTCCCGACTTAACTCGGTTATGAATTCATAACCAACATAGCACAATTTATGCAATTAAATTCCCCATAAATGCATTCAAGCAACAAATAATATTTGCATACTCAAGGTCTCCCTCCTTTTCATCAATTCCAATATTGATATTAGAATGAGAAAATTCTTACCTTCATTCCCTTCAACATGTATACGTTATAACAACCCCAAATGCATACATGCATGGTTGTTATCAATTTACTTGATGTTACCTGATCTATTTACATTTGTATAAGCTCATCGGCTCCCTTCACTATTTATTGGTCAACATTTTCTCCATCCTCATTTGTCTTCATATGGTTGGATACCATAAGCAACAATATCCTTATGCTATAATCATGTTTCTTGGATACAAAATCCATCATTAGTTTTATTCAAATATCATAGCATCATCATCATCATCATCATATATATATATATATATATATATATATATATATATATATATATATCAACATGCTACTCTTAGTCTATAATCACACCACCAACATGTTCATGCATGTCTATATGCACAAATGCACATCAGTATGCACCAAGCATTTTATCTTTCATGCCTATTTTATGCACATGCGTTCTATCTTTATTATATGCATCATGCATAAATTCTATCACACACTCCAATGCATATCTATTTTATATTAATCAATTATTTAGCTTTATTTTTGTAGATGGTTGTCTTTGAATTTATGTAGAACCCTGCCTTGTGTGATGCTATTTTGCTCAATTGTGCACCACTAACCCCTATTCTACACCTGCTAGCCAAGCCTCACTTGGCCATTCTGCATTTCTAGCCACTAGATCCAATAATGCTGCCATCTTGCAACTACTTTATGCAAAGAATAATGTCCCAACATCTTTTGGTTAAATTCTCAATATTCATAGTGTTGTAACATGCACTATTCTGGCTGAACCTTAACACTGCAATCCAATTAACCACTTCCCATTTTTCTTGACCAAATCGGCCTTGGAATACCATTATCATTGATTGGCATTTCAACATTCTGAAATACTTCTTTCATGTCTTCTTTCTAATACTTTTTGCCTCCCATGGCTTTTCTCAATATTAAATATCTCTCTTCACTTCATTGAGTGATTCATTGTGAAACACTTTTTGGCCATTCAAGACCACCCTGCTCCAATGGAAATGCCACCCTTTTCCATTTGCACCTGTACCTTGTTTTTATTGTGCACTCTGATAATAGAGACATCTTTCTTTCTTGTGTAATTTTAGACAAGAGTTGCTAGATCATATCTGACAATTTCTTCTTCTTACATTCCCATGCTTTCTCATAGAGATGACTGATCCAACCATAAGTCACACCTCATCTCATGATATCATTTCTCTTCTCTTGAAACAAGCTTTGTTGCCTTTACTATATTTCTATCTTCAAGGTTATGGAGTCCTCCTTGCTTCTTGTGCATGCCATTCCATTCTTTACTTGTTGGGTTCACACACTATGTGAAATATCTATTGACATTCATTTTCAAGCCATTCAATTTTTATAGCATTTGAATACTAATATTCCTTTTCTTTTATTTAGACCCTTCAAAACCTTTCAACTCCTTCCCTGCACTTTCCTTTGCAGTTCTTTGATTCTTCAGCCATCTGCACAAGATTTACCTCTTTTTTTTTCCAATGGACCCTGGGATTAATTTAGAACAGACCCACAAAATTCTCAGTTGTGTAATCTTATCCTCTTTCTAGAATTCATTTTCACACAACACTCTCTGCAGAGTGCTCTTCTGCTTAATGATAATGCCCTGTTAGTAAGCTTAGCCTCTCTTTTGTCAAGATATTTCTCTTCAAGTGTGCCTCTAGGATTATGCAACATATTTAATCTCTAAAGTATCTCTTCCTAAGCCTTCATAATCTTTTCATTATCAATCCTGTAGCTCTGCACTTCCCTATGTATACTTCTCATAGTGACATGCTCTTGCCTATCTCTTCTTCAATTTGACTCTCAACATTCCCCATGCTGACATGCTGACATATGATCTCTCCCTCATGGCTGTAAGATCCTTGAGCATCTTCCATGACTCCAGTCCTCATATAAGAACTAAAGTTTCTTTCTGTACCTCTAATTCTGCAAGAAATATGTTATATAATAATTACTGTTAGAAATATACATAGCATAAAACATTTCATCATATAGAATACATGTTATTTCTTCATCAATTTTTGAAGGACACATATCACCAATTCAAATTTTTATTTGCTTGATGCATTCCTCCCCAAAACAACTTCCCAATGACTATACTCATGCCTCAACCCGATCTCTAAGGTGAAAGTTATAGCCTTCCGAAGTTTTTCGGGGTGTCTTTGGCCAATGGCCATCCCCTTTGCCACGTGGCATCCACGTAGCTTCACTTCTCTCATGCCATATGACATGGCACGATCATGAACTAGGTCGTCATCCCTTGACGATGATGTGGTTGTTGGTTGCAGGGAATATCTCCCGGTCTTCGCAAATACTAGGCCTTCGCCCCTCCATTTTTCTTGTATAGGTCTACAATATCTTCGGAGACCCGAATTCTCCTTTTTGCTCCAAAATATATGGTGGGGATCGATCCACCCTTAGATCCGACGATTGAGATTTGTCCACACCTAACACAAGGTTTAGCCTTGGAAAGGGTCCTATACTAAATCAATGGTCACGACTTAATCAATCATCGAGATCTACGGTCTGCACATTCCAACATGACTGCTTGTTACTCCTTCCTTATCACGCGTGTAGATCCTGTGCTGACACGTAGTCATAATATTTGATGGTCCTGATCAAAAGAACATGACCTATTGATAATTAATGCCCTTTCAAATTCAAATGCACGTTATCTCTCCTTCGTTGATCGATGTCCTCAATGGACGGTTTGATCTCCACTTTCCACAACTTCGACGAATCCTGAACACCTCCAAGCCTTGATGATTGACGACTCTAGCTTAATCATTCATTGTGATGGATGACTGAGGTTGTTCGGTGCTTCAACACTTCAACATCTAACACATCCTCATATATCCTTGAATCTTCTGGAGTCTCGAAGTTTCAGAATTCTTCGCCATGTACTTTGACCTTTGACACTTCAACACTTCGACGCTTAACGCACCAACATGTCAAATCTCCTGGATCCAGACTTCACCGAAGTACTTAAGTTGTCCTTCCACTAGTTGATCGAAAGGTTGTGAAGAGATCCCAACGGATCCTTGATCTATGGTCCACACAACTCCCAAATTTTCTCCCTTCAATTTGAAGGTTAAGAGAGATCCTAAAGGATCCCTAGATCTACGGCTTGCGTTGGTTCATGATTTCGGAGTTCGGGGATTCTGACCGTTCCAAACTCTTTCATGCCTAGAGTGGTCAACGTCGAATGATCGTAACTCGCATCTGACGGTTAGGAAGGGTCCCGAAGGATCCTTAGATCGATGACTTGCATTACTTTGTGTCCCTTACAGGTCTTAACCCATTTAAGTCCCGAAGGTTTACCTATCAGAAAGGTCAAAAAGCAGGGATGAATGCTTGTTGTCGGTTAAAGGTACCACTTACCCTATCCTTCCACTATACTCGATCTAACGGTCGAGAAGGGTTTAAGTCCTGAAGGATCCTTAGATCTACGACCCATGTCACTTCGCGACTTCGACATTCAGGGTGTTTTGGCCGTGTAACACCTTTTCACTCCAGGAGTGAGTCAATGTTGAATTTGACCATAGTATATATCCAATGGTCAAGAAGGATTCTGAAGATCCTCAGATATACGACCCACATTACTTCACAACTGAAAAACTGGTCATGGTTTAATGATAAAGCGAATCCCACGACAACGGATAGGAAACCGCCAGTTGCCATTCAAACTCTCTGGTAATTATTTCAACCGGTTGAATTTGACGAGATTTGGATATTGTAAAGTTCCAACATCCCAAAGTCTCGGACCTCCGAAGTCTTGAGGCCCAGAAGGCTTAGCTCCCTTTCACAACCCCCGATTTAATCCTGGTTGTTGATCCCATCAACCTTTCAAATGGTCGAATCCTTAGGAATTTTTAAATTTATCACGATGAATCTTTGTCGTCAATCATGAGATCAAACACGATCTTAGTCGATGATTCTCCAAAATTCCTGTAACTCTACAGATGACCATTAAAACTCGAAGTTCTCTCACAAAATTTGGGGATTTCTCTCTAAAATCTTTGTTTTTCCCCCAAATCTGTCACAAACAAAATATGCAACAACAAATTTCATGAATTTGCAGCCACCTTGACCCATACAAGCTTGGTGTTTGAACCAAAATCTTTGATACCAAAATGTAACATACCCAACACCCAACTCAACAACATTACATGTGAAAACTCATTAAATTATTAAGATTTACTACTAAACAAAATCTTGTAGCTTACCAGCTACAGATCACACATGATTTACTACTAAACAAAATCTTGTAGCTTACCAGCTACAGATCACACATGAATATGAACATTTGACTGATACCACAATTCTAATTGCATCTAGCAACATATATTAAATAAGAATACAACTGTTCAAGCAACAACAAACACACAACATTCATATAACAGTTTACACAACATAATTTAACATAATAACAGAACAAAAACACTTATATGTTAATGATTAACCAACCCACTGCAAATGAAGGATGAACCTCCTAGCCATAAGCATTGCTGATCATTTTCTCTCATCAGCAAGCCACTCCCAAGTTGAGGCTGTGAGTCCACAAGGAGATCCACCCCACTAGATATCCACTCTCCACACAGAGTAGCCCCAAACCCAGGTTCTAGTATCACAATAGTTCCAAACCTCCAACTCTCTCTTTTCCCCACAACCTGCACCACCCAAGGAATGTACCCCTTTCACTGCTCACAATCCCTCAGTTTGTACCATTCGTTTATCAGGGCCACTAGTGCATTTGGTTGGCCAAGAATCACTCAGTTGGGAACTCTAGGAACTCTTATTTGTTTCATGTTTTCTCACAACAACCTTCATAAAGCTATGAGATGATTCCTCAACAGAAAATCGTACCACAGGCTTACAGACCAATTTTACCGGCACACATGCCTCTATCTCAGCATAAAAACACAACCAAACAATGGTTTCCTTCAAGTATAACAAGGTTGGTCTTCTTCCCAGCCCTTTCCTCTTCTTTGCTGCCCAAAATCTGTCTGTAAAAATTGTTTCGATTTTGCATACAAATTTCCTCTTCTTCCTTGCTTTCTTGACTCACACTCTCCTCAAGGATTATTGTACTTCAGCCCATGCTCTCTAATAACTATGGGATGTGACCACTCACACCCACCCTCTTACATGAGTTTAATGATTCGCCTCACATACACTCAATCAACAAATAGAAGGTTATACACATAATAATTTCAGGAATGTGGGTTGGATTAATACCCATGAATAATTCCCCCTTGGACCCCTCTCCCCCTTGGACCCCTCTCTTGTGGAATCATATCCCCCCCATCGTTATTCATCTCTTTCGTATCACAACCAATGATTATTACCTTTATTAATTATTTCAATGTTCATAATATTCAAATCGACCTCCGACCACATTAAATCAACACAAGCTCTTCGCCCCAACACCTTGGCTCACCAGCCTGATTCACATTTACACAAATACATTATAATTCATGGGGATTAGAACTGGGGATGTTACAATAACCCCCTTCACTCCTCATTCATCACAATGGAGATGGAAGCATTAATCCCTGGAAAAATGGGATAGCCTAATGTGTGTGGTATTAACCCTAATCCAAGTCATATTCCATGTGAATTGTTAGCGAGATTATCCCCTCTAGCTCATATACATCTCTATTAGTAGTGTTAAGAAGAAAAGCATTAGTTCCATTTGGTGGGATTTTGGGCAAGTGCTAAAGTACTGGAGGTTCAAGTTCATTGTAGTTTTGGGTATAGGGAAAATGGAACACTCACATGGGCATTATGGCTATTGCATGGGGTGTGAGAATTCACAGTTGATAAGAAGAATTTGGAGGTGTAAGAGGCACATCACAGAAGCTTGGGAATGTCAAGCATTTCACATGAGAAGGTGGGAAGGGTGGAAAAAGGAATGGGAAAGTAGAAATGCTCTAGGGGAAGAGGAAATGCAAAGGCAAGTATTGGGAATAAATTATCAGTTAGAAATTGTTAAAAATCATCAACGGTAAATGGGCATCAATATAGAGAATAACACTCAGAGGATTGAAGAGGTAGCAACAAAATTGGCTCTGGTGTAGACCAAGATTGAAAAATTGGAAACCGAGAAAGAGATTAACAATGAATGTAATTAATGAGTGACTGACCCATCCCTTTTAGGATCTTTTGGAGAATAAATTATGGTTGACAATGAGGAAGCTATTGTGCAATAGTCAACTAGACAAGCATTGAAGCTACCCCATCATTCAATTGACTAAGTCTGGTAACATTTAGGATGTCCATAGTGAACCTAATGTCATTGAATTTTATATTGTGTCATGTTTTGGAAAGTTACCTTTTTGCTAGGACAATTTATTTGGTTGTATACTCGTATTATAGATAGGGGAAGTTTTGGAAACTTTAATATAGCTGCAAAAGAAGACTGTAACTTTTGATATTTTGGAATCATGTCCATATATCGACAAAATCTAAGTAATACCTTAATAACCCTATGTATTACTATGAAGGGAGCATGTTTCACATCATGTCAAACTAGTAGAGAATCACAACTTTTTCATTTAAGTAAATTGAGATGGCAACACCCCTACCAACGAATGTCATAATCAATAAAAGCCATTTTTAAGTATATTCCAAAACTTTGTGGATGAGTGTTGTGAATTACAAGCAGGAGGTCATGGGGTCAAGTCCCCAAGCTAGTTGCCTTTGTAAAAATGTCACTGAAAGGTTTACCTCTCATACCATCCTTGAAATAAAGAGAAATACTTTAAAAGCTTCCCTATATATATTCCAAAACTTTAAAAATCCTTTTATAATCTAAAAAATATTATAAAATAAAATATACATTAAAAATATATTCAACAATTAAATATAACCAATGTAAAATTAATTTAACAATATTCTTTTTTTTTTGGAGACCATGATTATTATGTGGTTGTGTAAAATTAATTTAACAATATTCTTTTTTTTTGGAGACCATGATTATTATGTGGTTGTGTAAAATTAATTTAACAATATTCTTTTTTTTTGGAGACCATGATTATTATGTGATTGTTTTTGTTGGTATAAATTGTTGGGATGTAAATATATATTCCAAAACTTTAAAAATCCTTTTATAATCTAAAAAATATTATAAAATAAAATATACATTAAAAATATATTCAACAATTAAATATAACCAATGTAAAATTAATTTAACAATATTCTTTTTTTTTTGAGACCATGATTATTATGTGGTTGTGTAAAATTAATTTAACAATATTTTTTTTTTTTTGGAGACCATGATTATTATGTGGTTGTTTTTGTTGGTATAAATTGTTGGGATGTAAGGAGATTGAATATTAACCAACAACAATAGTAATGAAGGATTATCACTTTTTTAATTATGAGATTCATTATTTAATATATTATTTATTTGTTTATTTATTTATTTTATTTTAAATAAAGGTAAACAACATCATTTTCATAAACATAAAGAAGGTGTTTCGAAATTCTTAAAATTAGACAAAAATAACGATGATTATGAAAGATTATAAAAAGTTGAATATGATTATTAAATTGCTCTAAAAGTATGGAAGTAACTACCAAGAGAAAATTAGAGTTCTAGGCTAAGGAAGGACACTGTGAGAAAATTAGAGTTCTAGGTTAAGAAAGCGGAGCGTGAGCCCCGTTAATAGCAACTTTTATTTAAATAGAAAGGTAAAACAAATGCACTGAGTATTTGCATGCAATTTAGGGGTTAAGTTAAAATAATAAAACTAAATAAATTTAGTCTCTATTTTCACTCATGTTTGAGAAAAAACATTGTGAAGGATTTTTAAGGTGAGATTCTAACTTTTCTTTCCATATCCTGTACAACTTTATATCAAAATTGTACAATTAAGCTCTCTCTACCACAATATAATAATTGAGCCCTCTCTATCACAATATTTGGTAAGCTAAGTAAGTTGGAAAATAAAGTGTGATTATTAGATTTTTTTTGTTTTTTCATATATTTTTTTTCAATTATATATAATTATTTTTTTTCACTATTGAATTCAAAATTATTGAAATTATGATGATGATTAATGTTTACTGAGATCAATTGGTCTATCAGAGCTTAAGAAGGTAAGAGATTACTTCATTTTTTTTAAAGTTGTATTTCTATGTTTAAAAAACATTGATAGAAGTGTTCCAAGATTACCATAGTTTTGATGATTTAGGAGGTTAGGAAGGTCGATAATGTGGAAAATATTTTTAAATTGGGATCTAATATGGGTATAGGCAGGGAAATCCAAAAGGAAGTGTTTTTCATCTTCTACCTGCTTAGTGTCACAAAGGTGACAAATTCTCTTATCCCATGGTGTTTTGGGAGTTGTCCAACGCTCAATTTCACTATGTAGTTCGTGAGATTTTGTTATTATTTTAGCAATGTTGATTTTCTTCTTTGCACTTTTCAAAACTGAGAGGTAATTTTTATCTTCTAAATCAGGGTTGACCACCTCCTTGTAGTATCTTAATTTCCTTTTATCCACCAATTCTTTATCACATCACATATTCTCCTTAAATTTATAAGTGATAATATTTGTAATATTATCCATATTCTGCATGATGACTTCTTCTTGTATTCCTCAATGATTTAGCCAAGATTTGGCATCTTTATGTCATCCCTGCTTGAGCCGTTAGTGGTTTTGGCTAGACTTTGAAGCAATTTTGGAGAGCCTCTTGTCATCCATGTTGTTTATCTTGTTCTTGTATGTTATCATGTATCTAATCATAACAATGTATGCTTCTATGAAGAGGATAAGATAGGGTGTATTGCCCTTAATTTTGAGATTATAAGTTATAAAATTCTTTTGGATATGTTCTATCTTTCTCCATGATTCTCTAGATATAATGCAACCCCAAACTTCACATCTATATAAAATAACTCGAGTGACGAGAGATATATGAATCTTTAGATTTTATAAGATAACTAAAAGACTTTATAAATCTTTTGTTATTTCTTACTCACATCTTCAATATACATCTATCAATAACATATATAGGGTCTCAAGTCCTAAAATATTTTTCTATTTTTTCTTTACAATTTTTCTTAATCTTTCTAACTTAAACTTTTATGAATTCTCAAGAAATCAAGTTAACAACTTCCATGGTGATTATATGTTTTTGACCTTTTCTTAATCTTTCTAACTTAAACTTTTATGAATTCTCAAGAAATCAAGTTAACAACTTCCATGGTGATTATATGTTTTTGACCTTGAGCATTTATTTTTGGTGATTTATAAAAATCAACATTTTATATAGTCATACATTTGCACCTTTTAGGAAAATGACAAGCTTACTAAGCTTTAAATTGTGTGTATGGTTCTTCAAATAATGGAAGTGAGGTGATTTCTTCCCATACTTAGTTTGGTAATCACAAAATACTATGGTTTATGGTGTTGAAATTGAAGTATTCATCATTCTTCATCATACTCATGAATCTATACAAGACTATAAATCCATTATAGTATAAATCACATTTACTAAAATAAATCACATTTACTAACCATTTTAACCATTTTTCATAGTTATTAATTTTAATATGAACATGTTAGTTGTACCTCATCATCTTTATTTGTTATATGAAATATAGTATAAATCATATTTACTAACCATTTTTCATAGTTATTAATTTTAATATGAACATGTTAGTTGCACCTCATCATTATATGAAATATCTTTATTTATTATTTACAATTATGATGAATTTAAGAGAATCGTTATCAAACTTTATGTTTATGTTTTGTCTCACTGAATTTAGAGGTTGCATAAAGACATATTTAAAATTATTTTTAAAGAAAAAATTTTGAATCAATAATTCATATACATTAATTTTCACTCAATCATCCTTACTTTGTTGATTTTTTTTTGTGATAATATTTGAAGGCCTGGAATTTTTCATGTGTTATTACCATAAAAATGTTCACTTGCACCATTTCTAGTAATTATACTTGAATACATTACATTGACATGCATAACCCTCATCCTTAGCTCCACTCCACCATCATATGATCTCAAACTTGTTGGAATTAATCAAGTCAACTTAGAAGATCACCAAAGTTAACTAGAGTAGATATTGGCCCATTAAATGCCTGCAAATGATGTAAATAAAACCCCAAAAATTGCATTGCCCCTAAAAATCAATATTTTAAAATGTTTTCTAGCCCCATCAATGCACCCAAGTTGTCATGATGGGATGCTAGTTATGCATGGACCATGTTACACTCTAATTGATATTTTTAACCTTTGATATAGTCATATTTAACCACTATAAGGAAGACCATGTCAAGAGGGTTGCTACCGTGCAACTATAAATAAAGTCCTTGAGGTCACTCATACAAATGAATCCAAGTAAGCTTATGCTACTACTAAGATCTTAAGAAACTTTTTCTCTTTATTCCATATTTTAGTCTCTTTACCTTCTTTATCAACCAATGTTGGAGTTGGAAGCACACCAAGGAAGCAAAGGACCCATCCAAAGGAGCGGATTTGGAGCTCATTTTCCTTCAAAAATCTCATCCATCAAATACTGTTACTTTGCCTTTTTATTGGGTTAATGAGTAATTTCAATTTACTTGTTCATATTAAGTAGAATTTATTTTATGCATTTGACTTTTACTTCTTGTATTGATTATGGTTTAATATATGTGAATATATATATGGTTTTACTTCTAGGTACTTTAACCATTTGTTGTTGCTCAATGAACCATCAATTTTAAAGGGTTTTTGCTCACCCTTGTGACAAATACTCACCAACATCGTGAATCAAAATTTGTAATGATTGTATATGATTTCAGTGTTGATTTAGAGTCCTCAAGAGTGGATGATTACTTCAAAGGATTTAAAGATCAACTCGTCATCAGTGGGTTAATGCATATACCAAAGGGCTACATGCATATATGCTCTCTCACAAACACTCTCGGGCATAAAAAAATCTCACACAGTAAGGAGAAATCTCATGTGCATGCTCATTCACATCAATATGGCAACATTCTTCATTAAGAATCCAAAGTATAGTTACATTCCCAAATATATGTTTCAATGTCGCTGGCATCTTGGCCTCTAACTCTTCTACTATGTTTACGGTTTATGCAAACATTAAATTCAACTAGCTACACTATGTCTACAGATTTATTACTCAACCTATTTTTCTAGGCTAGATTGTCATGAAGCCACTTAAAGGCCCTTGGCCTAACAACTCATATTTTATCAGTAGATTGTTGTCATGGTCAGAGCATGTCAAATTTTCAGCCAACTCGACCTGTAATCTCTTTGGCCCTACCCACCTCATCTTTATTGCATTCCATTATTATTGACAATCTTCTTCAATTATCTTCCAAACTAGAACCACTACTTTGAATATATAAACCTTAACCCTATTTTTTTGTGAACTAACCAAGAATCCACCCTTCACTCTCTGTCAATGCAGACTCTTCCATCACAATTTACCTCTGCAATTGAGAGAACGCGAGACCCAATTCCATCACAATTTACCTCTGTAATTGAGATATTTTGAGGCCCAATTCAAGTGAAACATTAAGATCCAACACCACAGAAAAAAGTTGAAAACTTCCATAATCCATGCATGCAAATACCAAATATTGGACCCTCCCACCTCTCAAAATCCTTCACTCGAATTCCTTTTTTCAACCTTGATTTGGAACAAATTTTCCTTCGTGAGGCTGTAGAATCCTACTCGGCCATTGTAGTTCATTCCTTCATCCAAAACCCTACTACTAATTGATCTCAATTCACAGTGTGGCTCTTGCCACAAAAATTTATTCATGAAAATGATATGGACGAGGATGATATGATGGAGAGTTTTCCTTGTATATAATTTTTTCCAAGGCCTTTAAGTTAAGGCTCATCAATCCCGTATACATCAAAGGATCAACATCATAATCAGATTCACCCCCCTCTAGATTGGGCCTGACAACACAAAACCTTATGCGATTTGTATCCATCGTTGTGGTGCCTCCACGA
This sequence comes from Picea engelmannii, assembly GCA_009831015.1. Taxonomy (NCBI): domain Eukaryota; kingdom Viridiplantae; phylum Streptophyta; class Pinopsida; order Pinales; family Pinaceae; genus Picea; species Picea engelmannii. Next base: position 39,821 of record ML825875.1, on the reverse strand, counting down.
TGAATGGGAGTAGAGAGTTGTCCATGGGGCATTAATCCCAAAAACATTATGCTCAACGGGGAATTCAATGCCCGTCATGGAGACTTCAACTTCACTTGGTTAATCGAGCATGGTGAAATGATTCTAGCAATTTATTCATAACTAAGCAAATTTATAGGGTTTTTTCCTTTGATTCGAGGAACTTTTAAAGTTACAGATATTCCAAAGTCAATACCTCTTCATAATATGTTTTTTAAACCAAAAGAAAAAGACACTGTAATAAATAATTACCTTCAAAACTCAATTGAATTTTCACTATGGGAACACATGAAATTTTCCTCTCTACATCTCCAACTCCTTACATTTTCCATCAATGTATAGTGGTTCAAAATACATTCCAAAACTAGATTCAAACTCAAAATCTAAGGCAAACCATAGCCTCCAAACTCTTTGAATGGGGAAGGTTCATAATACACTGTAGAAGTGGACTCAACCTAAAAATCCAAGGTAAACCACGACTTCTAAAGTCTTCAAATGGAGAAAGAATATAACACTGACTAAGAATGCACCTACAACTCCAAAACTGTCTCTTGAATTGCAAAATCATGATGCAGTTGAGAATATTAGAAAGACTCAATTTTTTATGATGCAATCCTTCTTTAATCTGCCTATAAATTCACAACAATTCCAAGCTCTCTTTCTGCCTATGAATTCACAAGAATTCCAAGCCTTGATGTCAAAGAAATGGACACATGTATAAAAACACACACCTACATAAACATGTAACATAAAACTTATTATGAATAAACTCATGAATATTTAAGACAGAGGATGCTTTTTGACTTCCAGAAATACATTATTTATACTAATGCAAAAGGGTTAAAGGGTTTCGATCATATATAATTAACTAGTCTCAATAAAAACTTCCAAAAATACATTATTTCTTTTTGCTAATGCAAAAAGGTTAAAGGGTTACGAGTGTATATAACTTACGGATATCAATAAAAAGTTCCAAAAACAAATTATTTTTCACTACTAATGCAAAAGGGTTAAAGGGTTGCGAGAGTATATAACTTACGGGTTTCAGTAAAACGCCATAACCCAAATTTTTGGTTATAGTATTTTATTATGATATTTATTAAGTATTTTTATTTATATAATAATAATAATTTATTTTGAAGGTCATGATTAAGTTAGATATTAAATTGGTGTATAAGAATTTTTTGTTTGTAGGATAAGGGATCTTCTTTACACATGGATTTGACTGCTAAAGTTTACAGAGACACTGTTAAAATCTACACAGATATATATACCCTACCCTCTCTAAATTTGAACCTATAACCTTCAAAGAAAAAACACACTACTATTCTATTTGTGACATAGGAGATGGATGACACTTGTATCAATTGATGAACTACCCTCTATTCTTAATATTTCCAATAAAAAGCATATTAACAATATAGAGTCCAATAAAAAAACATATGAATGGTGTGTAGGTGGTTCTCTTAATCTTTTTAAGAGGACATATCCATTTTTAACCCTCGGTTTTTTAAGCACATAGGGTGATTTTTTAAAACTTTTTAGGAGTATATATTTTTTTTAATTTTCTATTTATTAAACACAAAGATGATTTAAAAAATTAAATAAACTTTTCTTATATATAATTGTTAATTAATATTTAAAAATATATGATATTTTTTTAATTTGTAATCAATACCACAAATACATGTTACATGTCTTATCAAAGTGGATTGTAAGAGTATTTTTTGTCTTTTTTTTCTTTTGTTCAAGAATATTGATTCAAAGTATCTATTTAATATTATATCTAATATTATATCAAAGATGTTCAAGTTTGCATGTGGCTCCATCCACAAACAAGCATCACCATTCACACACCAACCATTCAATGTCACCATTCACAAACCAACCATTTAATGTCGGATATTATAATATTACTCTTGATTCAAAGTATCTATTATATCAAAGATGCTCAAGTTTGCATGTGGCTCCATTCACAAACAAGCATAAACATTAGCACACCAACCATTCAATGTTTGATATTATAATATTATACAAATGTATCATAAGCTAGGAGAGCATTTTTTTTTGGCAAGTAGTTGTTGTTGGGGTATTTATTCTGTTGAAATTGCTTAGGATTTGCATATGAGTTTATTTGCGAAAACAATCACACACATTAGCACTAACAAGCGACAACTATTGATGTTAGAGAGTATAACATGTTAGAAGCATTTCACAAGTTATAATAGCATCACATCGACTAAACAATCATGATTGGGGTATCTACTCCGCCAAAGTCATTCAAGACTTCCACTTTGCATAATTGATAAATATAAGTGCAAACACTAGCACTAACAATAGCACAAACGATCTACAAGGGGAAAACATGTGGTTGGGAAGAATTGAACCATACTTTCACTAAGCTAGCAACTACCCTTTTGACAACTCCCTTCTCTTGGTGTAATTAAGTAGTTAATTTATACTAATAATACTAAATATATTAGAAAACTGACATGTTAGCGAGTTTTCCATGTTTAGGTTTTGATTTGACCTTGTACGTTTAACTTCGACCACAAAAGTTTGGTACTAACAAATGATATACTTTCTTTTTCAAATGTCCAAAGCCCCAATACTCCTTTATTAGTGGTGTAAGTAATTAACTTGCCCCCAATACTCCTTTATTAGTGGTGTAAGTAATTAACTTGCATTGTCCTCTATCAACTTTGACCTATGTAAATCTCATAATCCTATATGAGACAATTTTCAACCTACTAAACGTGTGCACACAAAAGCAAGCTATGCAGATTATAACCACAATTCAAGATGCCTTACATGGCTTCCTCTCAACTCAAGATGCCTTACATGGCTTCCTCTGCAATGTCTTTTCATTGGAATCCAAGCTCCTAACTAAACGTGGCCTTAAATGTGAATCATACAAAGTGTGAGAATGAGACCCAAAGTGGTTATTTAGAGAGAAGGTTACCCAAAAGTTTCACTCGAATGGAGATAATGATGTGAATTAGAGGCTTGTTGTAACTCCACCACATTCTTGTATAATAAAGTCAACTTCCTTAAGGGCGCAAATGACTTTTTAATACATGGTAACTATTCCAACGCTCATAAAATTCTTAAAGGGCGCAAATGGCTTTTTAAGAGATGGTGGCGATTTGATATGCATGAAAGATATTGGTGGCGATTTGATATGAATGAAAAATAAAAATATTGTAAGAAATTAGACGGGATTTTCTTAAAGAGACTCATGGACATGATAGCATAAATTCATGTTGGGTTTAAGAGATATTATAAGGTTATCTATGGGTGGATTGAAATGGATTTTAAAATTTTGTAATATTGTGTAGGAATAAAAGTGTATATGCAATATTTTTCAATTTTTATTTTTTATAATTTATTAGATGTTTTAAAATTAGGTGGAAAATTGGGGATAAATAAAGAATTAACACTTTTATAAACATATTTAATCAAATATTAAGGTTATAAATAAATATATTTAATTATATGATGTTAGGGTTATAAATAACCGTATTTAATCATATGATGTTAAGGTTATAGATAAATATGTTTGACCATGTGATGTTAAAGTTATAAATTAAAGATGAAACCATTTTTCAAATTAAACACTTCACACCATGTTAACATGATCACTTCAATTAAAACAATTTCTTTAGGGTTTATCTTACAAAGTAAATTATAATAATTGTTAGTTAATTATTTATCATATTTGTAAAACACATTTTACAATTATATTTGTCAAAATCATTTTAAAGTATACTAATGTATATTCATCTTAACTCTGAATCTATCATGCGTTGAGAGAGATCAAATCTCTTAAGGTGGAAAACTTTTTTTAGAGTGGGAAAACTTGAGGGAAGGTTTTCATCTTGAAGGATTTGATCTCTCTTGGTGCATGATAGATTTGGAGTCTAGATTGTTGTGTGTGTGTGCGTGCGTGTGCGCGCGCACGCGTGCATGCATATGTGTGTATGTGTACATGCATGTGCGTGTGCTTGTGGCGTGCATGCCACATGTCAACTCCATGTCAAATACTAAATGAATTACACATCTCCCTCATACTTAGATGTAGAAAACACCTATCAAATATTGGGATGTAGGAAACAACGCTATGGAATTTAGAGGTTGACATCTGGATAATTTTCAGTGTTTCACTTCACCATGTTTTTCTGTTGGATCTTTGTATTCTTCTATATTTGTAGTTTTCTGAAAAGAGGTACTACACTTTTCCACTATGCAACTTCGCATGCTCGATTTCTGAATCCTAGTTTCTTCCCATGGTGTCGAATGCTGGTGGAGGGGATCCTCCCCCTCCTACTCTGTTGGACATGGACACATTTCGAGCCCTGATTTCTACCATCCAAAAATCGATGAAGGCACGCCCTTGCGATTTGTCAAGAAATTGGACAGAATTTTGAAGCTCTCAGTTCATGTTGGATTCTCAAGAAACCTTGCTCTAAGATTTTTTAAGAACATGCTCATTGGATAGTTCACTGGGATCTGGCCATCCCCATGGGCCATGGCTCTATGAATAGACAAGAACTGGAAACCCCTCATCCAAGGGTAGATTTCGTCCTCCTTTTGTGGCAAGGGTTTCTTTGCTTTTATATTTGAGCATAAGTCTGATCGAGATCTAATCTTCAGAAGTGGGCCTTATTTCATGGGCTCTCGAGGTATGTATCTTAACCATTGAATTCATGATTTTAGCCCTGAGAATGACATTTCCTCTCCAGTTTTGATCTGGGTTCATCTTCCTTTCCTCCCTTTGCATTGCTAGAACGATGCGACCATTCACAACATCGACAATACCTTGGGAAGATACATTGATTGAGTTGAAAAATGAGAGGGCCTCCAATTCCACGCACAATGTGGAAAAAGTCTACGAAAAAATCGTCAAATTTTTAAAAAATCGTGACTTTTTCTGACTGATGAAAAATCGGCTAGAAAAAGTCACGATTTTTTAAAACTTGAATAAGTCATGACTTATTCATAAAAGTCACGAGTCAATGGTAAAATTTTCCCAATGCGCTAAGTCCACGGGGATAAAGTCGTTTTGGGGATTTTCTTTTGGTCATTTCACTTGTTTTCTATTGGAGAAGGAAGGAGAAGGGTTTGAGGTCTTCCTCAATAATTATGGAGATAGATAAACAACCATCATCATCACCATCAAGGATTTTTTAGCGGAGCAAGGGTTCAATTTCATTTGCCAACCAATGTTGAATCTTCCATTTATAGGTATATATTTAAATCCCACCATGTTAAGATGTTTTTTCATAGATTTATGCAAGCTTGCTTACCTCTTTGCTTGCCTACATTTTGCTTATTTTTTTGTTATTTTGCCATGATTTTCATGTCCATAAAACAATGTAAGGGTTTTTTTTTTTATTATAATGGGACACCAAGCTTGAGCCTTGATGTTAATTTTTTCTCCACCCTCTTATTGCCATTTTTCATTGCTAATAATCTAATCTAGAGGTCCAATTGTTTTTACCAATGGGTTGCTATTTTTTTTTTCTAGTGGGGTTTAATATCATTTTCTTGTTTTTTTGGTGCCTTAGGGTTGAATTTCAATGCTTTCAATTTCAACAGAATATATATCGAAGCCTTTGGATCCATTTTGGGTGTATGGTATCCCTGAAGATGGAACAAACTGACAACGATTAAATTGCAAATTGTGTGGGCTAAATATGTTAGGAGGGATTTGCAGGTTGAAATACAATTTAGCTAAAATCCCTGGGCATGATGTTGGGGCTTGTAGTAATACTACATCTACCCTTGAGGGACATGGTAGTGGGAGGGGCTCCATAGATTCAACGACCGGGAGGTCCACATCTTTTTTTGTTCCACGAACCAGTGTTGGAGCACAACCTTCCATCAAGTTAGTGTTGAAGAAAAGGGAGAAGGAGGACACATACAGGGTTATGGGGAGGTGTCTTTTCTGGAGTGACATATCTCTTAACATCACCAAGAACAATCCATTTTGGAAACCGATGTGTGATTCCATTGTTGTTGTTGGCCCAGGGTATAAAATCCTTACCTTTGAGGAGTTGTTGGGGCCAATTCTTCAAGAAGAAAAGAAGGAAATCAACTCTAGATTGACGGAGTTCAAGAAATCATGAGAGATATCTGGATGCAGAATGATGTCTAATGGCTGGACATATAGGAAGGGTAGGACCCTTATCAATTTCTTGGTACATTGTCCTAGAGGTACCATGTTTATCAAATCAATGGATGCATCGACATATGTGAAAGATGCAACATAGTTGTGTGAGTTGATGGATGTGTTACTCTGGAAGATTGGTTTGCATAATGTGGTGCAAATCATAACAAATAATGTATCTAATTATGTGGCTATTGTTAGGCTTCTTATGGAGAGGTATCACTCAATTTTATGGATTCCATGCACTGCACACTGTATTGATTTGATGCTCGAGGATATGGGGAAAACCTCCTTCATCAAGGAGGTGATTTATCAAGATAGGAGCATCCCCAAGTTCATATATAACCATACTTTTGTTCTTAGCCTCATGAGGAGACACACCAAAAATAGGGAGTTGTGACATCTTGTAATCACTCGTTTTGCCACCAACTTCCTTACTCTTTAGTCTTTGCTTCAATGTCAGTTTGAGTTGAAACAAATGTTTGTTTGTGATGAGTGGCAAGATTCTACGTATAAAATAAGAGAGGATGGGAAATCCATTTCCAAAGTGGTGTATAACAACTCCTTCTAGGAAGGAGTGCTAGAAGTGTGCTCAGCAAGAGAACCTTTTGTAAAGGTTCTGAGATTGGTTGATAGCGATAAGCCCACAATGGGCTATTTGTATGAGGCCATCGATAGGGACAAAAAAGTTATCCAGGATTTTTTTATGTGGGAAGAGATAGCCATGGGTTTCGTAGACAGATGCTATTATGGGATTTGATTGATACTGGGTGGACCAGGATGCTTCATAGCTCCATTCATGCAACAACAATTTTCCTCAACCCCACATTTTCTACAAATGCAACTTTGGTGTTGATGGTGAGGTGATGGAAGGGCTCCATACTTGTCTTCAGAGGATGGCACCTGATGTCGCGATTCACATCAAAATTAATCGTGAGATAGATATGTGTTAGAATGGTACTAGACTATTTGGATTTGAAGATGTTGTTGATGCAAGGACCATTTTGATGCCACGTAAGTCATTAGAATTTATAAGATAGTTCAACTTAGAACTTTATATTTTTGAAATTCAACTATGTGTTTTAAAATTTATTTTAAAGTTTAATTATGTTTTCTTTATGTTCTCTTTCTTTCTTATTTGTTGTAGATGTTTGGTGGAGAAACTATGGTACACGGGCACCAAATTTACATATATTTTCCATCCGAATCCTTGTTCAAACCCGTACCTCTTCAGGATGTGAGAGTAATTGGAGTGTATTTGAAAAAACAAACTAAAAGAAACACACTAGGTTATAACTTAGAACTTCAATAGATCAATTACATTTATTGTAATTTATGAGTCTATGACCCTCTAATATAGTATGACCCTCAAGAATCATTAAATTTTTTATGAACCTCTTATAGGTTGGAGTTCTCATGTCTCAATGACTTGGTGTATGTCCATTACAATCTTCGACCATGGTTGAGGAAAATGGATAGAACATCAAATGTGGATGCCATTTCCTTGGACAATATTGATGTATTGTCTAAGTGGAGGGTGGAGGTTGATATGCCTATCATGGAGGAGGCACTTGCATGGTTAGAGAAGGAATCTAAACAAAAACAGGACCTGGAGAAGCAACAATGGGAGGGGGAGGGGGAGGAGGAGAAGGAGGAGGAGGAGGAGGAGAAGGAGGAGGAGGAAGAGGAGCAACTTGGAGACATCATGGAGGGTGATGTGCTAGCATCAACACTGCTTTATACAATTATTGATACACCTACTTCTACACACACCAATCTCTATCCATTGTCAGACTCATGGCCTTCTACTGTTAGGGGAAGGCCTAATAAGAAACCCATTATCTTTTCCCATAAAAAGGGGAGAGAAAATTGATATTAGATAGCTAGCTGCATCATATATATCAGTGATTTATCCATATTTATGTGTCGATGTGTTCATATGATGTTGTTATTGCTTTATATGTATAAAATTTTGAAAAAAATGAATATATTTTGTATTTTTTAATGTTTGTCGTGGTTTTCCGATTTTTTGCCGATTTTTTCCAAAATGATGTTTTCCTGACCCTCACTGAATTTTTAAAAATGTCGACTTTTTCAACATTGCATGCACATGCATCTGTGTAGAGGTGGATCTGTGTAAGCAGGGAACTCAACAACCACTGGAAAAAACCCCATCTCAAGATATCCCTGGTACATCAACAGCTTCGCCCACCAAGTTAGGAGGGGGAGGTGTGGTTCGATGGTAAACAACAATATGTATGAAACTCTCTCAAACCTTGAAGAAACTCCGAAATAAACATAGGAAAACCCTGTAGTAAAGGAATAAACTCTGATCCAAGTGGCCAAAATCCCCTAATCATCCATAAGAATCCAGACCCTCGTTTCCCCGAACAATGAAATACCCATCAATCTCATCTCAGGTCCCCTTCCAAAATAGGTCATCCCTATTATTTTTGAGGAAGATTCATAAGGGGGCTCAGAGGATGAGTCGGGTAAAGACTCAGGGCCAAATGTCATGGTAAAAAAGGTGGGAAGGAAAATGAATCGTCGCAAAATAGAAGAAACAATAGACAAGGAGAAGGAATTGGGTCTTCAGTCCACAATGTAAAGCACTCTTAATAAGGAAGCAAAAGGAGTTAGAGCTCCAAGTAGAACTGCGCTTCCAAAAGAGGGGGGGCACCTAAATCTACAGGTAAACAATGAAAACAGTCTCTTGGAATTGCATAGGTTTGGGAAACAAAGAAATTATAAAATCAATGAAACAATTATTCAAATAAGAAAAGCCTCAAATCCTTATGATCCAGGAGAAAAAATAAAGGACTTGACATTACTTCAAGAAAGCAACATTTTTTGTAAAAACAGTATTGTTGACACAATCAACTCAAGGGGTGCCTCGGGTGGTCTTTGCATCCTCTGGTGCCCACAAATTCTAACTAGTGGAGAGTAGGGATAATCAACATTTTTAATTGGTCAATCTCATGGAAATTTCCTTGGGTAAGATTTTTCTTTTGATAAATATTTACACACCCAATCAATATCAGGAAAAACATGAATGCTAGAAATCTTTTCTAGAACTATCTGGTGAGGGTTCCATTCCAAATTATATTATTGTCGGGGACTTCAATACTACCATTCATCACTAGGAAAAAATGGGGGCCTCTATTGTAAGGGACCCTTGTCGGAATAAGCTCGAAGATATTATCTCCTCCTTGGATCTTATAGACATAAATCCCTCAAAAGGTCTCTTCACCTGGTATAACCACAGGTCAGGCCCTGTCCATATTATTTCTAGGCTAGACTGCTTCCTTGCGAATAGATCTCTCTTAGCTGACCCTCCCCTAACTTCCTCCCTCATTCTCCCCTTGTCAGGCTTAGATCATAGGCATAGTTCCCTTATTTTCTCAAAGGTAAAAGATTTGGGCCCCATCCCTTTCCATTTCAACCCCCTCTGGCTAAGTAACACCTTGTTTACCCCCCTGGTGTCCTTTGTTTGGTGTCACTCGGTGGTTTGGTATCTTATCCACATTTTGGAGTAGAATCTTACTGCGCTAAAAAATTCAATGAAGGACTAGGTAAAATTCATCTTTAAAGCTCTGCTGATAGAAATACAAAAATATCAAGAACAACTGGGGAAGGTGTCTGACAAGATGGAGCAAGGGATGATCCCCCCTGCATTGTTGAAAGAAGAAGAGAAAATATACAAGCAACCCTAAAGGAGGAGGAAACATGGAGATTACACTCCCAGAGCTTATGGATTTAGGCGGGGGACAAAACTACCTCCTTTTTCATAGGCAGTGTAAGGCCTGGAGGGGGAAGAACAACATGGAGGAGATAAAACTAGATTATGGAACTATCCTCACCTCATTTGATGACATTAAGTGAGAAACCTTATCTCATTATGAGGCTATGTATACATAATACGGGAAAGTAGACATCATTATAAGGGATCAATCTCTATCTTATATCCCCCACCTGGTTTAGGATGAAAAAAATGCAGAGCTCACAAGACAGGTAACATATGAGGAAATTTAATAAACAATCCTACAATTCGACCGGGACAAAGATGTAGGGACTGATAGATTTACGACCCATTTAAAAAAAAAAATGTTGGCCCATTATAAATTTTGATCCGATTAGAATGATATAATGTGTCCAAAAATTGGAATGAATTGGGGGTGCAACAAATTCGGCCTTCCTAGATTTAATTCGCAAAGAAAGGAATGTTGTATCTTTCTCTAGATTTAGGTACATATCTCTTTGCAATGTCTCCTACAATATTATGTCCAAAATCATTTCAAACAGACTTAAGAGGGTCCTTCATAAACTTATATCACCCAATCAAGGAGGCTTTGTGGCTAAAAGACAAATTTGGGACAACATGGTTCTAGTTGAGGAGGAAATTCACTCCAACAAGGGTATATGGGAAAAAGGAATGGCCATAAAGATAGACATGGAAAATGCATTCGACTAAGTCAAAGAACAATTTTCTACTAGCAATATCGAACAAATTTGATTTCAGTGCATCCTTTATTCGATGGATTGAAGCTTGTAAAAGTAACTCTTGAATCACTCCTTTGATTAATGGATGCCCTACAATCTTCTTCAAAGATTCTAGAGGGCTTACACAAGGATTTCCACCATCCCCCATATTGTATATTCTAACAATAGAGGCATTGGGAACAAGAATAGAACATTAGAGAAGGAATGGGAATATCCCTAGCCTCATAATTTCCCAAGGTGTCAAAAGGATAAAACAATCATAGTTAGCATAAGACATCCTTCGTTTTTTTTAGGGGGGGGCTCTTCAGTCATGAATGAGTGCTTCAAAACTATCTTCGATCAATTTTTAATAGTTTCAGGGGGTATATTCAACAACAACAAGTGCCATATTTATGCATGGAACACCAGTGCTTGGTCTGTTGTTGTCATTTCTAGGGTCCTTCAATTCCCACTTGTAGTGAACTGGAGATCCTTCAAATATATGGGGATATCCATCTGAATTAATTCTCTCTCTCTCTCTCTCTCTCTCTCTCTCTCTCTCTGTGACAAAATGGTCTGCCACCCTCTCCAAATTCAAAGAAAAAATCTCAATATGGGGGGCTCATTGGTTAAATCCCGTAAGTAGGATAACTCTAGTAAACGTAGTCCTCTCATATTAGATAGCTAGCTGCATCATATATATTAGTGATTTATCCATATTTATGTGTCGATGTGTTCATATGATGTTGTTATTGCTTTATATGTATAAAATTTTGAAAAAAATGATTATATTTTGTATTTTTTAATGTTTGTCGTGGTTTTCCAATTTTTTCCAAAACGATGTTTTCCCGACCCTCGTCGAATTTTTACCGATGTTGACTTTTTCAACATTGCATGCACATGCATCTGTGTAGAGGTGGATCTGTGTAAGCAGGGAACTCAACAACCACCGGAAAAAAACCCATCTCAAGATATCCCTGGTACATTGACAGCTTCGCCCACCAAGTTAGGAGGGGGAGGTGGTGGTTCGATGGTAAACAACAATATGTATGAAACTATCTCAAAACTTGAAGAAACTCCGAAATAAACATAGGAAAACTCTGCAGTAAAGGAATAAAATCTGATCCAAGTGGCCAAAATCCCCTAATCATCCACAAGAATCCAGACCCTCGTGTCCCTGGACAATGAAATACCCATCAATCTCATCTCAGGCCCCCCTCCAAAATAGGGCATCCCTATCTTTCTTGAGGAATATTCATAAGGGGGCTCAGAGGATGAGTTGGGTAAAGACTTAGGGCCAAATGTCATGGTAAAAAAGGTGGGAAGGAAAATGAATCGTCGCAAAACAGAAGAAACAATAGACAAGGAGAAGGAATTGGGTCTTCAGTTTGCAATGTAAAGCACTCTTAAGAAGGAAGCAAAAGGAGTTAGAGATCCAAGTAGAACCGCGCTTCCAAAAGAGGGGGGGCACCTAAATCCACAGGTAAACGATGAAAACAGTCTCTTGGAATTACATAGGTTTGGGGAACAAAGAAAATATAGAATCAATGAAACAATTATTCAAATAAGAAAAGCCTCAAATCCTTATGATCCAGAAAACAAAATAAAGGACTTGATATTACTTCAAGAAAGCAACATTTTTTGTAAAAATAGTATTGGCGACGCGATCAACTCAAGGGGTGCCTCGGGTGGTCTTTGCATCCTCTGGTGCCCACAAATTCTAACTGGTGGAGAGTAGAGATACTCAACATTGGTAATTGGTCAATCTCATGGAAATTTCCTTAGGTAAGATTTTTCTTTTGATAAATATTTACACACCCAATCAATATCAAGAAAAACATGAATGTTAGAAATCTTTTCTAGAACTATCTGGTGAGGGTTCCATTCCAAATTATATTATCGTCGGGGACTTCAATACTACCATTCATCACTAGGAAAAAAATGGGGCTCAAGGGACCCTTGTCGGAATAAGCCTGAAGATATTATCTCCTCCTTGGATCTTATAGACATAAATCCCTCAAAAGGTCTCTTCACCTGGTATAACCGCAGGTCAGGCCCTGTCCATATTATTTCTAGGCTAGACCGCTTCCTTGCAAATAGATCTCTCCTAGCCGACCCTCCCCTAACTTCCTCCCTCATTCTCCCCTTGTCAGGCTTAGATCATAGGCATAGTTCCCTTATTTTCCCAGAGGTAAAAGATTTGGGCTCCATCCCTTTCCATTTCAACCCCCTCTGGCTAAGTAACACCTTGTTTACCCCCCTGGAGTCCTTTGTTTGGTGTCACTCGGTGGTTTGGTATCCTATCCACATTTTGGATTAGAAGCTTACTGTGCTAAAAAATTCAATGAAGGATTAGGTAAAATTCATCTTTAAAGCTCCACTGATAGAAATACAAAAATATCAAGAACAACTGGGGAAGGTGTCTGACAAGATGGAGCAAGGGATGATTCCCCTTGCATTGTTGAAAGAAGAAGAGAAAATATACAAGCAACTACAAGCAACCCTAAAAGAGGAGGAAACATGGAGATTACACTCCTAGAGATTATGGATTTAGGCCGGGGACAAAAATACCTCCTTTTTCATAGGCAGTGTAAGGCCTGGAGGGGGAAGAACAACATGGACGAGATAAACTAGATGATGGAACTATCCTCACCTCATTTGAAGACATTAAGTGAGCAACCTTATCTCATTATGAGGCTATGTATACATAATACGGGAAAGTAGACATCATTATAAGGGATCAATCTCATTATAGATTTTTTGAAAGCGCATGATTTTTTGTGTACTTTGCAGTGGTGTTGTTTATGTTTCTTGGTATTATGCCAAAATTGTAATTTTAGCACTGTAGTGTCCATTTTAATTTAACATCCCTTAATTACATAAACTGTAACAATAATATCTACTTGATTCATAAAATTCAATAATTCCTTTTAATTGAGCACATACGCATTTTAAATTGATCAATGAATAATAAAATTTTATAACAGAATAAAAACAAATACATAATTTTAAATACATGGGTCTGATGCTAACCCTTCGTTTTTCCGCTTGTCCTATTGACCTTTGCTGAACTATGTAAACAATGCCCGAACCTTGTTCCACCCTGCCAACTAGGACAACTTCCTAGCTCCAGGATATCATATGGATATCCTGGCCCTCGTGCCCAAAACCCCCAGCAAACCGGTGCCCCCTGAACTAATCCTCCCGACTCCATAACTCAACTCCCCTCTCTGCAAATCCAAGAGCCCCCAAAGTAAAATAATAATCCCATAGAATGATCCCCCTCCTTCCTTCGTAAACCTCCCCTCATATTGCCCCTTCATCGACTTTCCCCTTCTTCATTACTTTCCTTATCCATTTATTAATTATCTTATCCTTTCGTAGTTAATGCCCCTTATCCCATTATTTATGTTCCTTATCCCCTTTATTTCTTATCTTATCTTATATTTAATGTCTTATCCCTTCCCAAATACGTAAGCTTTAATTCAACGATATAATTTATTAACCCCCTTTAATTCTTTACTTAATTAATTAATGAGTTAATTAATAATTAATTAATCCTTGACAATCATGAACAAGTAATTAATAATAATTAATTAGTTAAAGTTATTTAAGAAATAATTATTGTTTAGCTAACTTTTAGGACAGTTAGATTATTAAATTAATTATAATTAATAATCCTATACATCTATTTAAGCAAGGTCGTTACAAGCACATACTCATTTTTTGAAGATTTGTAAAGGCACGAAGTCAAGTCCACTCAGTATTCTCTTGCTAGTGGAAATTGTAACTGCACTATTTATAAAGTGCCAAACCATTTTGCTTGGGGGGGTTCTTTGATTGAGTGATTTGGGGGGTCTCTTGGTGTGATTGTGCTTGAGCATCTCTTTCTACTCGTGCTTTCTTTTCCTTCACAAATGGGTAACTTAAATTTCCATTGCTAACACCATACAAATACAACACATGGAATCAAAATACATGGAATTCCTTAATGCAACAAGGATATACACCTTATGTTGAACACAAGGTAATTGAATGCATAAATGTTAAGGAAAAGGTAATTTGGATGATAGAACAAATAAAAACTCTTGGTTGTCTTAGGAGTCTAGTTTCCCTTAATATAATGTTTCAACTTGATGGATGTACAAATTATCATGATGCATGGGAAAAATTAAAAACACTCTATGGGAGAACTGATGAAGTTAGGGGATATCAACTTGATAATGAACTAATGAGTCTTGATCCTAAGTATTTTGAAAGCATCCAGGATTATGTAACAAAGGTTAATGACCTAAAATCCCAAGGTAAATCATGTGGGTAGAGAAAAAGGACATACAACTTGTCTTAACTACTCTCTCTAAACTTGGACTTGAATATGTTGCATTTGTTTTGAGCTTTCAAACTCATAGGTTGATTATGGGATCTGCATATACAATGCCTTCCTTTGCTTCTTTTTCATAAATGTTAATGCATGAGTAGGGGAAGCTTCTTTCCATGGGATTCCTTAAGCCATATCAGTCTCAGGCTTTGTTAGCTGGTCAACTGATGGGACAAAAAGAGTAAGGGAAACCTGATAAAAAACAAAAGAAGGCAAAGAAAGATCAGGCACAATCATCATCTGCTCCAAAAGCAGACTCCAATTCCTCTTCTTCGAAGGAGAATTCTTAGAAGAAGGATAGGCCAACATGTAGTTACTGCAAGAAGGTTGGTCATGAGGAACATTTTTGTCATAAGAAGCAGATCGATGCGCTGAAGCATCTTCTAAAAAAGAACAACATTAATTTTACTTTTGCACAACAATCCTCTACTCCTTTTTCCAAATCAAAAGAAACCACACTTATTTCTACTGTAGATTCTTCTCAACAGTGGATTCTTGACTCGGGTGCATCACATCACATGTGTTCTATCGAAGAACAATTTTCCTTGTTGGAAACTTGTTCAGTGCCTCACATTATGAGGATGAGAATTCTCCTCCTCCATCCCCTGCCATGCCTCGATGGGATCGTCAGACATTTGAGTCTGAATGCACTCTTGTTGGGGATCCTTTCGATACTCTATGGACTCGGTCACAACATCAACATATTCCACATTCCTACATTGCCATAGCTTCAGATCCACAGTCATTTCATGAAGCATCATGTATTGTTGAGTGGGATTTAGTAATGGAGGAAGAGTACAAATCGTTGATTCAGAACAAACCTTGGGATCTTGTTCCACTTCCTAAGGGACAAAAATTGGTACGGTGTAAGTGGATCCATCGAACCAAATTTGCAGTTGATGGATCAGTTGACAAGTTCAAAGCATGACTTTTGGATAAATGTTTTTCTTAGGTTCCTGGAGTTGACTACATTGAGACCTTTTCCCCCATTGCCAAAATGAACTCCATTTTCCTGATACTTGCTATTGTTGCAGCTCAAGGTTGGGATGTACATTAGATGGATGTGAAGAGTGCATTTCTTGATGGGGATCTACATGAGGAGATTTACATGGAGCAACCACAGGGATTTGTTTAGGGTTCTTCACTGGTTTTCATACTGTGGAAGTCTCTCTATGGTCTCAAACATGCCCCACGAGCTTGGTATGCCAAGATGGACTCCTTCCTTCTCTCAGTTGGGTTCTCTAGATGCCACTCAGATATGAATGTCTACATATTGAGACGTAAGGATGCTCTTATATTCTTGGCCCTGTATGTTGATGACTTGATTGTAACTGGGAGCACCTCATTCATCATTGCAAACGTCAAAATTGCTTTGCATGACACTTTCTCCATGATTGACTTGGGTCTCTTGCACTTTTTTCTTGGGATCGAGATCACTCAGTCCTATTCTGGGATCTCTTTTGCGCAACCGAAGTATGCTCTTGATCTTTGGCTCATTTTCACATGGCTGATTGTAAGCCTGCACAGACTCCCTTTTTTCTAGAGTCAAGCTTGAGGTGAAGTGTTGCACACTACTAGTTGATGCCACTTTTTATCGTCATCTTTTTAGAATCCTCATCTAATTGACTCATACTCGCCCCGACATTTCATTTACAGTTGGCATTGTTTCACGCTTCATGATGGAGCCACATGAGATTCACTGGAAGACTTCCAAACACATTTTTCACTACATACAGGGCACTGACATGTATGGGATTCATTATGTAGTGGGTAAAATTTCAGATTTGATTGGTTATACAGATTCTAATTGGGCCGGTGATCTTGATGATCACAAGTCTACATCTGGCTACAATTTTCACCTTGGTTCCAGTCCCATTTTTTGGCAGAGCAATAAGCAACATGACATTTCTCTTTCTTCAACTAAAGATGAGTATCGAGGTGCTGTTAATGCCACCACTAAGGCTCTTTGGCTTTAGAATATCCTCACTGAACTTGACATCACTTTTCAGAAACCATCAATCATCTACTGTGACAAACAAAGTGCCTTCCAAATCTTGAAGAACCCAGTTCATCATCAACGGACCAAACACATCAAGATCCACATGCATTTTCTCCGTGAGTTGATTCAGAAGAAGGTCATCGATTTGCGCTATTGTCCTACAACATAGCAGGTTGCAGAAATCTTCACCAAACCCTTCACTGAGAGCAACCATGTCCATATTTTTTCTCTCTTAGGGGTGCGAGACATTTTTTTTGAGGGGGTCACTTAGCCTTTCTTGCTTCATCCTCTCATGGGGGGAGTTTTTTCCCACTTCATTTTCTCCTTACTTTTATATTTGAGGGGATTCTTTATACATGGGTACCTTATTAGGCCTTGTATTTGGGGCCCATCTTTGCATCTTTGTTTACATTTCCCCCTATGTTTCACTTATGGTTG
>ML825875.1:0-22322 GCA_009831015.1 Picea engelmannii | reverse complement strand
TTTAGTGTGAATCTAGTTCTTTACTATCTATTTCTTTCTTATCTAGTTCTTGTTTTAGCTCTCTTCACACTAGGTTAAGTTTACTTAGGGACTTTTTCAGTTTATCCCACATTGGTTGTGTTTGTAGTCTCTTGGGTGGTAAATACTATATATACTCACCCATAGATATCGTATATAATATATCATCTTATTTATACGCTTTGCATTATTTTGGGTAAAATAAAGTTTATTCTTGCTCATTTCTAATTTCTAGATTTGCTTTCCTTCATTCATTTGATTTCTTGGGTGGACCTTTGGCCAAATCTCACAATCTAGATGGCTCGACTTTTTATCTACCAAGCAACTTCCTCCTTCTCAAGAATTGAATGTCGAGAATATTCTAGAGCACAAAGCTGAGTTAATTCATCATTTGGAAGAATGCTTGAAGCATTATCTGCATATAACTTATCAATCTTTAACTATGCCTCCTTCAACATTGCTTGGGACCTTTCTCAGAAATATTTACTCCACTTCTTCATGACCAATTTGAATCTCGCTAAATTTTCCACAAACTAGTACATGAATGAGGAGGAAGAGGAGGGTGACAAATGGACCCAAGTATCCTCAACCAATTTTATTAAATCTTCTTCCGAGAGCCAAGTATGATTGAACTTAAACAAAGAGGGTGGCTTTACTTCCCCATCAACCATTTGGAACATAATCAGTCAATGATCATATTGACCACTTGTATATATCCAAGAATTCATATTAAACAATCATTCCATCAAAGCTTCCAACACCAAGAATCAATCTAGCCTTTTAGAAATTGCGACATCGTTAACACGGAAAATTTTCCATGTTGGTGCCAATTTCACGGGTTTGACATCAACCAATCTATGATTTTCAAAGAACGCAGAAAAAAACCGCTTTGAGGGTTCAACCTAGGGTTGGATTCCCAAACTTCTCTCACTAACAAAGTTAGATTCAATTCTTCATCGATGACAGTGGATGGGTCTTCCAATGCTTTGGATGCTGATAAATTTTCCCAAAAAGGGACCTGGTCAACATAAGGCTCGTATATGTTCAACACATAAATCCTGAGATCCAATTCTTTGACTTCCAACTGAATCAAGATAAGAGAGTGGAATGGGGACGTGGAGATAGCTTTGATATTAGGAATCCAACCTATCAACAAACCTCATGACTGGCCATCTGCATCCAATGTACAAAAATAGATATTTTTTAGCCATGGTTCAAGACTTCTCTAGCTCTTATTCCATCCACCATAGTTTCATGAAGTAAAATAATGTCCAACTTATGGCTCATAATGAGCCATTTGAGGGATAAATTGCGGGAACCTCCAAACCCTCTGGCATTGAAGGAAAGAAAAATCATGGGGGGACCTTTTTAAGGGCTTTCCCTACTCCAAGGGCTCTCACAATGGTGGATTGTTTCCCTTTTTTAATGTCTTGAACTACCTTTTGCCGAGCCTTCAACATGTGGTATTTCCTTCCAACTGGATTGGATTGGAGAGGATCGAGGGCTATGTTGAAATATCAAAACATATGAATAAACATGAAACAATATTAAACAAAATAACTTTACTAATCTAGCCTTCTATCCATATAACAATAACAAATAATCACAATAAGAAAGAGACAAGAGAAAAAGGAGAGAATACACCAGATATACGTGGTAAACCCCCAAAATGGAGAAACATCTAGGGGAAGGTATTGTCTACTTTATTATTTGGAAATCTCCAATCCTATACTTGAGTGCACCTCCACAATTGCTTTACCCTTTACAAAGAGAACACTTTTCATTGTGTCTATCTTACCTCTATTATATACACAGAGATATGGATGAATTAAACCCCAATAATACATGTGGGATAAATGTAATTTCACCACTTTTTATAATGAAAGATAACAATAGTGTTTTAATCTATGAAGAATGTGGGATGACTCTCTTTTACATAAGTTTATAACTTACTAGACATTATTACCTTCCAAAGTAACACATTCCAATAGGTTATGCCCCCTTGCGATGAAGAGTCTTCTTTAAGATTCACTGGGACCTAAGGGCGTAGCGTTTTTTAGAGACGGACCACATCCTACAAACTTAGGGTTAAGATCATACACTTCTTTTCCTTCTCCTTCAATGCTATAAAAATCCTTTGGAAAGGAAGGAGGATTTGAGGACCAAGGAGGAGATGAAGATGTAGTGGGACTACTAAGTCGGGGAGACCCGACCAGAGGGGGGAAATTAGGGGAGGGAGGTACTTTATCCCTGTCAACGTCATACTTATACTCTTTAGATGAGACATGGAACTCAAAAATAAAGACCATAGGAAAGGACTACTAGGGTCCAGTCCTGGAGAGCTAAACACTTCCTCAGAGTGAGTTGTTGGCACATTACTTGGTCCCTCCAAAATATCCCCAACCTCAACCTTCTGCGTCGAAACCTATCACTGGGTAAATATTTCCACATTAACTCTATATATGACCCACTTTGTGACAAAAAAATCATGTAAAGGGAAGTCTCCAATAATCAACTTTTTGGCTCCAAGAAAATTCACCACAAACCAACTCAATATTCTCTACTAGACTGTCCCTAAGATTAATTTCAACTTGAGCCCAAATCCACCGATGATCAACCTTTGTCTCCCAACTAGGTTCCATTCCCTCGAAATTCTCAATCTTATTCCCAATTTCTATCAGAGATGGATTAGACCAAAAAACTAGTGGAATTCTAGGGAGGATATCCCACACCCGTTGAATGACAACCAAGGCCCTTACAAGATCAAAATCTACAACCCATATTTGGAAGACTAGCCCTAAAGGGCCCCAATTCCATTCGCACCCTAGAATTTTATCTACATTGTCTTCATAATTTAACTTGAAACAAATCCATACACAAAAAAAAATATGAAATACCATCACATAACCTATAACTGACGTCCAAGATAGATCCAACCATTGTTTTCAGGATTCTTCCCATACTGTCTTCCTGCAGAAACGACCTACCAGGTTTTTCCCCACCAAACTCGGGATGGCTTCAATCCTGATGTCTTGTCCTAAAACCATATAAACTCTCTTCACCTTTACCTTAATACACTCCCCCCCGTTTGATTCATGTCTCATAATTTTTTTCTTTCCTATGAAATCCTCGATCCCTTTTTCCCGGAAAGAGTCACTTAGATAATTTTCACAAAGGAAAGGTTTGGTACACTATACATGATTAATTCCATAAATGTGAAGAGTGGGTTCCACCAGATGTTATTCGTCTCCCTCCTATTTTTCTACCACCACTCTAGAGCCCAAATTATACCTGTGGTTTAAAGGATTGATTCTGATTCGAGCTATCCCTGAAATCCAATGGTTCATCTTTCCGACAAAAGGACACTTGCTAAAACACTAGAGTAGAAGTCCCTTGCACCAGAATACCACCATTCTGAGATCTACTCCCACACACCTTGCAACTTGTATTCACCTCGACATCGATTTTTTTTATTAATATATATATATATATATATATATATATATATATATATAATTCCATGTGTCAATTCCATGTTGATAATAGAAGGAATTATGCATCTCTCTCATACTATGCTATAGAAAGCCCCTCTTGGCATAATAATTTGTTTTGAAAAATTATCCTCCATTTCAATTAAGGAAATAATTAATTATAACAATCTCCACAGATCAAACTCATCACAATGGTGGAAAAATGTTTTCATATGAGATTGTAGAAGCTACTACATTGAAGTGGGGAATAAAATATTGTAGTAGAACATCCTAGTCCTCATCGTGTGAGAACTTGATAGAAGGAAATTTCTAAGTTTCTTTTTCATTTGTCCCGCTCCGATGCTCTGTCTTGGATGTTGGTTAAATGTCATTGAGAAATGGAATATGGTTTTGGTATCGTGGCTTTGATAAGTCACTCATGCATGTTTCCTATCTTTTTTTCCCAAAGATGAATGAATCAAGTAAAATGAACTAGATTTATTGCAGATTAGAATAGAGGTCCATTATATTGATGTTTTCCTCCCCAAATCTCTGCTAAAGAACTAACAATCTGGATATTGATTTTCTTCATTTTGTTGCTTCTGAAAAGTTACAATATTGCATAATTTTGGTAAGTTTTTGTGACATATAATTTGATTGTGTTAATTTGTAGAAGTAATTATGATTTCATGTTTTATGGTTTGTTCATGAGTGTAGATTAACGTAGCTTGGTTAATAGAAAATTATGACTGTTGGATTTGTTAATGATAGGGATTGTTATTTTCTCAAAAATATTGCTTAAGGAATGAGACTCCATAAGTCTCTTGTCCATTATACATTAGTTATGTTTTGGGGTATGTTTTGCACTAGCTCCATGTATGAGCCTTGATATGAACTCAATCTACAAGTTTTCATCTTAGAGTAACACAAAATCCATTCAAACCTCCATCCCTAATGAAGTTCTTGAGCATGTGTTTGTGTTTCTAGAAAAAACACTCCAAAACAACTTATTCCACCTAGAAAGTCTTGATTTCACATATCCTATTCAAAAAACAAGTGTTTTCACATCTTTCTAGATCACATTCTAGATCACAAGACATTTAAAAAATAAACATATTCAACCTATGCATATTATAACAATGTAGTTTTTGCACCTTCATGGGAAACTACTAATTATTCTTCCTCTCTAGTAGAAATCATTTCTATGTAATGTGTCATGCGTATCGGTGTATATAATGAAGCAAAGTCATATATACTCAATAAATAATAACCATCTAATAAGTATTCAAAGCTCTACAAACAACATTTCTTATTGCTAAATAGGCTTGGGTTACATAGAACTTCTTCTACAAATTGTGGTTACACCCAAATTATGAGTTAAACACCATGCATTACCCAAATTATGAGTTTAAAACTATGCATTGAGTTGAAAATGAGGATTGAGAAATCTAACACTTTATATGTTAATGTGTGAGAAGATATAATGTTTAAATGTAAGCAATGCAACTTCCTTCATTAATGCACATAAGTCTCATTAGTTCCTCTCTACTTGGTGGAAATCATATTCAATTTCTATTTTAAGTGAGGAATGATGTTGAAAATATGACGATGACAATAACATATATTAGGTGGTTAGTTTTCCTTTCTACCCCACCAAGCTAGGTGGTTAGTTTTCCTTTCTACCCCACCAAGCAAGTGGTTGTTTATTTTTGTTTGGAGGTTTTGGTTTGAACATCAAGTAATGCATCCTTTAAAAAAGGAGTTTCAAACTCTAGAATGGTTGCTTTAGGATGAATAATAGGAACCTCCTCTTCCAAATGTGATGGCTCATATAGCTTTAATTAGTTTATGTTCATGACATCGTGGATGCCAATTTGAGCTTGAAGGTCAAAGAAAGGAATTATAACCCATTTCTTGAGTGATTGTATAAGGTTTTTAAAGAAATTGTTTGAGCTTGTGATGTTGTTTATTTTGGAAACACTACTTATCTAAGTGTAACCACACAAAGTTTCCAACTTTTAAGTGATGAGGGACTTGATGCCAATCATGAAATATTTTGTATTTGTCTTGTATTTGAATTGGTGTTATAGGTCCCATTGAGGATTAGCCCTTATTACACCTAATTAGGAACATATTTTTTTTTACAAAACAATAATTACAATTGTTATAATATAAGTATTAGACCTTATTAGTTTAGAAGTTTACAAAATTCAAGACTAGGTTCACAAATGTATACCAACCCATTACGTGAATCAACCTTTTGTATTTTCACACATTGTCACTACCTCACTCATAGCTTATAAGTAATTTGTAACGATTCTCTTGACACTTTGGTTGTGTACACTAGATAGTATAGTCAGGCCCAATTGCATATTGTCCCTTGTCTTTGTCATCGAGATTTCACATAAGAGTTAGGTTTTCATTTAAAGTCAGTTTTTCATGTTGGTATCCATCTTAATCATTACTAAAGTAGAGATTTATATCTATAACAAGGCTCAATATCAATCTATCTAACTAAAGTTGATATACCATAAGTAATCAACCCTATCGATTCATGAGTTTACAACAATGAATACCACATTTATAAATTTATGTTGACCCATTATAAGAACCATCCTTTCAACATTGTGCATGCTAGTGTTGTCTTACTCACATATTATAAGTTTGGCTCAATTATCACAACACTTTGGATATGTGCACCTAGTAGTACTATCATGGCCACTCACATAGTGCCCCTTGTCTTTGTCATTGTACTTCTAAGTTTCTATGTCGATTGGTTTAAAGGGTAGAAATCCCTCTTCCACTAACATAATTTAAATTGAGGTGGGGATCTAGTCTAACAATGTTCCCCTCATGTATTTCCAAAACTCCTCCTTGGATATAGAATAAAACATTCACACTTTGAATGCAAACTCGACTATATAAACTTCTACTATTATTTCCACCTCAAAATATATTGCTCAAGTTACCTAATGGTCTTGTTGTTGAAGTAAAACTAGATTTTGAAGACTCCAACCCACAATTTTCTTCTCCCTCCAAGTATATGTAGGTGCCTCCTTATCCCCAAGGGTTAGCTCAAGCAATCTTGAGCTAGACGTGAGATCTCTCCCCAAATTATTAGTGTTGGTTGTGGACCCTGATTATCTTCTTGATTCAATTGTATTTGTTTTCAACCATGTTTATACCCATGAATACTTTACACCTCAGAAGAATGTACACTCCTCCACGTGGGGGAGTGGAGAGGGGGGTTACCCCCTCTGCAGGGTCCGGGGACAAGCAGGCCCCCGAAGGAAAAATTGCCTTGTAAATGTATATTGTAATTTCATTGTAAATCTGGACCGTTCATTATAAGGTCGTAGATTTGATGGTAGAAGTTATGTTAGGGTTTTTTTCCCTAGAAGGCAACCCTCTTTTATGAGGGAAATGTATTGTGGCTATGTATCGTTGCGAATATTGTATTCTAAGAGAGGGGACTGTGAGAGAAAGAAGAGGAAGTTACAGTGGGTGTGTTGTAGGTTGTATCCCTTCATTTGCTAGATAATAATAAAGGAATGAATTGGCAATTTATTTGGTGGACGTAGCTCACACTAGGTGAACCACATATATCTGTGTCTCTATTGTATTGTGTATCTTCTGTGTTTTATTTACGCATTTGATTTTATTTCTGCACGATCCTATTTTTCTAACAAATGGTATCGGAGTGAAATGTAACTTGTAGGAAAAGAGGATTCCTAGTTCGAGTGGGAGCAATGGTGAAAGATGGAAAGTTTAGGGTCGAGAAATTTAACGGCCAAAACTACCAGTTATGGAAGATGCAGATGGCAGATTATTTATATCAGAAGGATCTATTTCTACCATTGGGTGGAATAGAAAAGAAGCCGACGACCATGAAGGATGAGGAATGGGAGGTTCTTGATAGAAAGGCACTAGGAACGATACGACTAAGCCTGGAAACATCGATGGCTTTCAATATTTCAAAAGAAAAGACAATGAAGGAGATGATGGATGCATTGGCTAAACTATATGAAAAACACTTGACGTCCAATAAGGTATTTCTAATGAAGAGATTATTTAATATGAAGATGTCAGAAGGTGGGTATGTTGTAGATCATTTAAATGAATTTAGTACAGTTACTAATCAAATAAGTTATGTAAAAGTGGACTTTGATGATGAGGTCATGGATCTTCTAATATTGTGCTCATTTTCAGAAAGATGGAATGGCTTGGTCATGGATGTAAGTAACTCTATCTCTAGTTCAAATACTTTAAAATTTGATGATGTTGTTGTTGTTATCCTTAGTGAGGAAATGCGACGAAAAATCACAGGTGAGACATTAGGTAATGCGTTAAACATGGAGAACAGGGGAAGACAAAAGGATAGAGGAAAGGGCTTAGGGAACCACATGAACTCTAGGAAGGGAAGATCCAAATATATATTTGGAAATATAGAATGCTGGAATTGTAGGAAGAAAGGACATCTGAAGAAAGACTACGGAGCTCCAAAGAAACAAAGAGATGGGCAACAAGAGCAAAATCAAGAAGCAAATGTAACCAGTGATGTGTTACAAGATGATTTGATTCTTTTTGTAGATAATATTTCTGAGTCTTGGGTAGTAGATTCAGGGGCTTCATTTCATGCCACACCCCATAGGAAACATTTTCTAGATTATGTTCAAGGTGATTTTGGACAGGTTCATTTGGGTGATGATGCACCATGCAAAATTATTGGAATGGGAAATGTAAAAATAAAGCAAAGAAATGGAAGCCAATGGTTGTTGAAAGAGGTAAGACATGTTCCAGATCTAAGGAAAAATCTAATTTCAACAGGGCATTTGGCAAGTGAGGGTCGTATATCCATATTTACAGATAAGGTGTGGAAGGTCACCAAAGGGTCATTTGTGATAACAAAAGGAGAGAAAGTAGGTACATTGTATTTATGTACTGGTAATACTGAATCTTCTATCTCTTTAGCTTCTACAGGAGTGGATACAACATTGTGGCATCATAGGCTTGGACACATGAGTGAGAAGGGGATGCTGATACTTCACAAAATAAATTTGTTGCTAGATCTTAAACAAATCGATTTGGATTTCTATGAGCACTGTGTTTATGGAAAACATAAGAGAGTCATATTTATCAGAGTCAGAAAATAAAAGAAGAGTGAAAAGTTAGAGCTTGTGCATACAGATGTATGGGTACCAGATCAAGTATCATCTCTTGGTGGCTCTCATTGTTATGTTAATTTTATTGATGATGAAACTAGAAAAACTTGGGTTTATTGCATTCGACAAAAATTTGATGTTTTTGA
This sequence comes from Picea engelmannii, assembly GCA_009831015.1. Taxonomy (NCBI): domain Eukaryota; kingdom Viridiplantae; phylum Streptophyta; class Pinopsida; order Pinales; family Pinaceae; genus Picea; species Picea engelmannii. The sequence goes on along the minus strand of ML825875.1, from coordinate 13,526 downwards.
TACTTTTAAGAAATGGAAATATTTGGTTGAGAATGAGACATGAAAAGGTTGAAGTGTATCAGATCAGAAAATGGAGGTGAATATTGCATCAAGGAGTTTTATGATTATTGTTCATACCATGAAGACAGTTCCAAGAACACCACCGGAAAATCATAATGTACAACAACAGGATTAAAAGGTACCTCAAACTTCTACAAGTATTGTTAGAAGATCTACCAGGTTAAGTAGACCCCTTGAACGATACTCTCCTTCATTGTATGATTTATTTTTGACTGATTTTGGTGAACCATAATTTTATGAAGAGGCAATGAAAGTAGACACAAAAAAGAAGTGGGAGCAAGGCATGAAAGAGGAAATGGATTCCTTGGTAAATAACCATACTTAGGACTTGGTTCAGTCATCTACAGAAAAAAAAGCATTGCAAAATAAATGGGCTTACAAGTTGAAGGAAGAAGATGGAGAAAAAAAGTGGTACAAGGCTAGACTTGTTGTAAAGGGGTTTGCACAAAAGAAAGGTATATATTTTGATGAAATATTTTGTCCTGTTGTTAAAATGACTTCAATTAGGACTATTTTAAGTCTCGTGGAAGTAGAATATTTGCATCTTGAACAGTTAGATGTAAAAACAACTTTTCTCCATGGGGATTTGGAGGAAGAGATTTATATGAAGAAAACACAGGGGTATGAGGTCAAAGGAAAGGAAAATTTGGTATGCAGGTTGAAGAAGAGTTTGTATGGCCTAAAGCAAGCACCAAGGAAATGGTATTTGAAGTTTGACAGGTTTATGAAAAAACAAGGTTATATTAGATGTCATTCTGGTCACTGTGTTTATTTTAAAAATCTAGAAAATGGAAGCTATATTATCTTTCTATTGTATGAAGATGACATGCTTGTTGCAGGGTCTAATATGAAGGATATAAATGTGCTTAAGAAGAAATTAGCTGATTCATTTGCGACGAAGGGTTTGGGTTCTCTAAAGAAAATCCTTGGTATGAGAATAACAAGAGACATGAAAAATCGTAAATTGACATTTTCTCAGGGTGAGTACATAGAGAAGGTGTTGGAGAGGCTTAGAATGCAAAATGCAAAACCAATTAGTACACCTTTGGCCAACCATTTAAAATTAACTAAGGAAACGTGTCCCAAGACACCAGAAGAAATAAAATACATGTCTAGGGTCCCTTATTCATCAACAATTGGCAACTTGATGTATGCAATGGTTTGCACAAGACCAGATATTGTACATGCAATGGAAGTTGTGAGCAGGTATATGAAAAATCCAGATAAATAACATTGGGAGGTAGTAAAGTGGATTCTCAGGTATTTGAAAGGTACTGCTACTCATGCATTATGTTTTGGAGGCTCAAACACTATTCTACAGGGATATGTTGATTCAGATATGGAAGGTAATAAAGATAGCAAGAGGAGCACCACAAGGTATGTTTTTACTGTAGGTGGAACAACAGTAAGTTGGATATTGAAACTTAAAAAGGTTGTTGCACTTTCAACAACAGAGGCCGAGTATGACATTGCTGCTACAAAGGCTAGTAAAGAGATGATTTGGTTATATAGGTTTATGGAGGAATTGAGAAAGAAGAAAGAGAATAACAAGTTGTACCGTGACAGTGAGAGTGCCATTCATCTTGCAAAGAATTTAGCCTTCCATTCGAAGACTAAGCATATAGATATTAGGTACCATTTCAAACGATCCATCTTGGAAGATGGACATTTGAAGTTGGAAAAAATACACACTAGCCATAATCCTGCAGACATGTTAACAAAGGGAGTAACCAGGGAGAAACTGAGTTCCTTCTCATTTTCAGTTGGTCTTCAAGCATGAAGGTGAAGATGAGCAATTTTCCAGGTATAAGAAGGTTCATAGTCTAGCAGATACAACAACGGTGGATTTGTTGAGATCAATATCCAAGTGGGAGATTGTTGGTTGTGGAGCCTGGTTATCTTCCTAATTCAGAGGTCTTTGCTTTCAGTCATGTTTATACTCCATGAATACTTTAAACCCCAGAATAATGTACACTCCTCCACGCGGGGGAGTGCAGAAGGGGGTTACCCCATTTGCGAGGTCTGGGGGTGAAGCCCCCAAAGGAAAAATTGCCTTGTAAATGTATATTGTAATTTCATTATAAATCTGGACTGTTCATTATAAGGTCGCAGATATGACGGTTCAAGTTATGTTAGGGTTTTTTTCCCTAGAATGCAACCCTCTTTTATGAGGGAAATGTATTGTGGCTATGTATCATTGCGAATATTGTATTCTAAGAGAGGAGATTGTGAGAGAAAGAAGAGGAAGTTACAACAGGTGTGTTGTAGGTTGTATCCCTTCATTTGTTGGATAATAATAAAGGAAGGACCTGGAAATTTCTCTCGTGGACATATCCCACAATGGGTGAACCACGTATATTTGTGTCTCTATTGTATTGTGTATCTTCTGTGTTTTATTTCCACATTTGTTTGATTTTATTGCTCCACGATCCTGTTTTTCTAACAATTAGTTGACGAGGTCATGGGTTCGACTCTTTTAATCCCCTTTGGGTTAGGATATGTAATAAGGGTCGACAGTTTACCCTGTTTACCATCCATGAAATTTGGGGAAGTACTCGGAGCGTTTCTCACGATTTCTTCCCTTAGAAAAAATACCTAGGTGCCTCCTCAAGTTGTCGCAACCACTCGTATGAACTTATGGGGAACTCAACCCATAAAATATCATACTCATCTCTTGAGGAATATTTGTATTAAGTTATATCTCCATAGGTGATCTTCCATCTTTTTATCTCAACATCTTGTTCTATACAATATCCAAATTGTGCTTCAAACTAGTCTTCTAACTATGACTTACAAAATTTTCACCTCATCTTGTAGGTACTCAATGCTCATGATTGGGTCTTGAAAATGGAATGATTTTTTGTTTACTTTTGGTATACTAGGGTATGTTGACCCCACAACATTCCCGTATGTGCATATTTCCCCCTAATTTTTTAGAATCCCAACCCCAATTTACATTGCCTTAGGGTATTCTTTCTAGGGATCTTCATGATAAATGTTGAATCCATATCCCTGGAGATTACTTGTTTCTATATGTTAACCAAGCCCAACCATCCTTTTTGTTCGAACGATAATGGCCACAAATTTGTCTTCACCTCACAAGAGAATATGAAAGTTTGTGTCTTGCATATTGTTGAAATCCCTACTTTGGCACCTAGGCATCTTGTTATCTAGTGATTTCCTTCCCGTAAATCAAATTAGCAGCTCACAAAACAACATACAATTGTTGGAATATTCAACTCAAATAAAGATAGTGGAAGCAATACTGGAAACCAAAATGTCATGCACAATACACAAAGATATTCTTCCCATCAACTAAGCTTATCTTTCAAATAACTTGAAATCTTACAAGGGCTCTCGTATTTGGGAAAATATCCCAGAGATAAATACATACAACTATAAATAGTAACTGCAAACCCTAACAACTCCTGATTCACTATATGACCTCATTTTTTCACATTTCCCAATATGTACGTACCTTTCCTCAAGAAAACCCATGTATACATGTCTGTCTCCACTTAAACCCGTGTACATGCACTCAAAGAATGTACAACAACTCCGTACGACACGATCCTGCTGTTGCGGCTCCAATATACTGAAACCCACTTGCGATTTCCTCTGTTCTCTCTTCTCCTTGAATTGATCTCTATATGGAAGTCCTTCTCCACCTATCCAAAATCTTATTGAATCACAGTCCTTCATGATCCAACTCTCTATGTCAAATCAATCAAACTTCCTTCTTTACCCTAGCATTTATTTTATAATCTTGAGTTATAACCTAACCCTAATATCCAAATTCGTTGATGGTTGAGATTACTTCTCACCTCACTTGAGATCAATGGCTAAGATTTACTTCAGTAATGCTATTTAAATCATTTCTTTAAATATAACTCAACCAAAGCAAAGGTGGCAGGAGTTTTAGTTTCCCCATAACCACCAGCAATAGCAAGGGCAATAGTTTCAATAACATATAAGTCAATTTTGGAGTGAGCCTTACCCATTTCATTTTGATAGCCCCAATATATTATGTTAATAGAAGAGTGGAATCATCAATAGTCTCACCCACAATGGATCAATAAAACATATTAGGGAAACCAAATAAGTAACAGTAAAGGTATACTTTGAAAGGGGAAGTACTTATAACAATTGAGGTATACTGAGAAAAGGAACGTAGAAAACGCCTATGTAACGGTCCCATCTGCATTTCTCTGAAACATTCTCATTGTCCATTTGCACATATGTAGAGAGAAGGGCGGAGGATCAATCATGCAGGAATTATGAGCATATAGAGATTGATATCGAGACAAAGACCCATTAGAAATTCGAGCGGATTCATATCCAGTGGTAGAGGAAGAAACGATAGCACATATAGAGCTAGTTGAAGCAACATTCGTTGATAAAAACACTTTACTTTAATAATTCATTTAATTAAAGTAAAGTCTCATGGTAGAAGGATTTGGATGAGTTCCACACGTCTAGACATTTAAACTTGTGTGGAAGTACCTATATGATGCTACCAACATCAACACTCCCTCTTAGTGAGGAATTTATTCTGCACCACTCCAAGTTTTTCCCCGAAGAACACAAAATTCCCTTTAACCAAGAGTTTGGTTAGATATCTGCAACCTCCTCATTTGTGGAAATATACCGAAGCTTCACTGCTCCCCTCTAGATCATATCCTGGATGAAGTGATATCTAATCTCAATATGCTTGGACCTATCATGGAATACTGGATTCTCCGAGAGTTTGATACAACTTTGATTATCGCAGTATATCACCATAGGCTCCAACTCCCGATCAAATAAACCTGTAAGAAATTTGCAAAGCGAAATAACTTCAAAACTATCCATACTCGCTGCCATATACTCCACCTTTTCTGATCTAAGTGCTACAAAATTATGCTTCATGCTGAACCAGGGAATCACTGCTAATCCCAAGATGAAGCAACACCCCGAGGTTCTCTTTCTGTCTACTTGTTGAGGCCTCAACAACTCCCCTTAATTTTTTGTAAAAAAATTAAGAGGCCCTAAAATTTTGGAAAACCTCTGCTTTCATTTGCTTTTGGTTTTGTCTTGCTTGATTTGAAAGGATGTTTTGACGATTCCCTTCCTTTGTTGTTTGGTTTTCCGTTTTTCTTATCCTCGATTCTTTGGATTATCTTTTATGAGATGATGATTTGGTGTTCTGGATTATTCGTGTCATTTGAGTATTTTGGCTCCCTAGTTATTCGACAACACTTGCATTTCTATTTAGGCTTATTCAAATTTTATTCCATCCCTTGGTTTGCGTAAGTTGGATTATCATGACGATTCGACGATCTCGCCAAATTTTGGTCTTCAATGCACAAACAAATTAGTTGAGCACTTTGGTGGATTGAAATAATTCAGTTAAAATTCAAATTCTATGAATGTTAATCCACACCTTAAAATAACATATGCCAAGGAGTGTAAGTGAGAGACATATTTGAAATTGAACAAATGCATCAGTTTTTACAAGCCTTAAACGTTTGTTTAAAAATAACGTCATTTTAGCAATTTTGCACTTTTTTGGAAACTAAAACAAATTGTTTAAAGCTTGCTTATTTTTAATTCAGTTCATGCCTTGACATAACATACTTAAAGGGTTAAGGACGATCAAACAATTTTACTTCCTTGTTAAAAAATGATACTTGCACTTTCATAAGTATAATTATTCTTCTTCCTAGCCTAAGCTCCGAAAAAAGACATTAAATAACCATAATATAACACACCACTAGTATGGAAAAAAATTAGTTATAGGTTTATCTTCATGGTCATAAAGGATCAAAAGATTTTTGAAATCCTCATCACTTATATCTTTGTGCAAGTAATGTTTTAAACTTTGATGACAAATTTGTAATAAAGCCTTTACTCGAATGAAATTAATAAGGTAAATTGTTAAGAATTTTTTGATCCTCATATAATGATAGTGAAATTGTAAAAAGGGAATTTTGGAAAAAGTTAAACCCTCAAGTAACAAGAAACTCCAAATTCACCTTTTGGAAACCCCAAATTTGACATTTTGGAAAGCCCAAGTTTTGGTTTTTATTGGAAACCTCAAATTTCAAATGGTTTAATTTGTATTGACATAATTTATACGTATTTTTTTTATCTAGGTGGATCAAAGGAATTGAAAAGTTAGAGAACATATTTATAATTTTGCCACCATGCAAGAAAGCCAAGCTGCCACGCACCATTATCACGATTTTGCTGAAGATCAAGGTTCAATTACATCGTGTGGAGGATTTATTAAGGGCGTATTTGAAATCAGATCGAAAAAATGAATGTCACAATGCTCGTGTCCACTTAAATGTGAAAAATCACAAATGAATCTACCACGTGGATTGTTGAGCCCGTAATCGTTGAGAATATGATAAACCCTAGCTTGCCACGAATTCTTTGTGAAAAGGATATCAGATCTGCACAAGAATGTTCGACTTGATTACGCTAGAGATCGAGGAGGATAATATCAGTTTTTTGGCTAGTGATTATCATGACACACTAATGGCAGCTCATGTAGAGGAGGCGTAGGCCTGCGAGGAGGTTCAATCCTGCAAAATCTACATCGAATGACAACATAACATAAGCGCTTAGACTTATGGTTAACAGAATCTCGAAGAGTATAAGCACAGATGGATGCCACTCATCAATTTCACATGTTCTTTTTAGCATGAGTTGATTCTGATTTTATGAGCAGAACGAAATGAATACAGAGCTATATTATTAATGTAGAGATTCAATGAATAATAATAAAGATACAATAAAACTTTGCTTCTATTAATAAAGAAATATGCTGAAACTGTAAAATACAGATTGAAACAAGCTTGCTAGAATGGTGGCGGCTTATATCTGAGAAGAGATGTGAAGATTGTGCTCATTCGCAAGAAGATGATTACAATGAGGCTCCAAATTTTTGTTTTACATCAAACATGAATGCCAAAACCCTAGACATCCAAAAACCTAGCCCTAGGAGATGAAATGTCAAAAGTCATGTGGGCCCCGTTAGGATAAGTTGGTACATAACTTCTCGGGGTCATAACTTTTGCATACAATCTTCGTTTTAGGTGCACGATAAGCCGTTGGAAAGGCCTACCCGAGGACTACACATTATGCTGTCACACTCTAACTTAGAATACAATAGGATTGTGGTGGGCCCAAAAAACGTTGTTTAGGGCCTCAAAACGACCCTGAAAGTTCAAGACCCAAAAAGCTAGAAAAAAAACTGCCAAAATAAAAACTGAAATTGCCAAGATGAAATCTGTATATGAGACAGTTGGAATAGGTGGGTGGTCACCGATATCCATCGAGATCAATCTTCCCCACTTAGGAAGAAATGGTCTCAATTGCATTGAGTTCCCCCAACAGATGAGAAAATTTCTGCTGAATTTGGCCCCGAGTGAGCCACTTACCTTGGTGCAGGAGCTACCCTGCTTTGACAACCCGATAAAGTTGGATCTTCTGTTGGCAAGTTCCCTTGACCTGTGTGTTCATGATCTGATCAGTGGATGCTTGTTCCATGCAGTTAAGGTTGAGCTTCGTTGATATCAACTGTTATGCTACCTTTGAGGTGTCCAATAATGGTGGAAAGTATAGCCGAAAGAGCTCCACATTAAACATTGGGTGTTAGCCAAGGAAGGGGGAATGTTGAGCTCAAAAGAATTGTTACCCACAACCTTGGTGATGGTATAAGGTCCATACTGGAGTGGACGAAGCTTTCGATGGGGCCCTGTAAGACGTTCTTTTTGCAAGTGCAACCAAACTTTATCTCCCACCTGAAACTTGTGTGGCATCCCGTGTTGATCATGGCGCTACTTGTACTGGGAATTGGACTTATGAAAAATATCCTGAACCTATTGGTAGATGAGCTAGATTGACTTAGTGAACCGAGTAGCTTTGTCGACTTCAGTTTCAGCATGGGACGAGTCTGCTTGGATGGCTGCAAGGGGTAGTGGGAGGATAAATTATTTTGATGATGCTTTCTAAGGTATGTTATTTACATGTCATCTCACCATTTTCGCAATAATTTTTTTTCTAGAATGATTCAGACTGTGAAATTGGGAGGTCGTTGAGGAAACATATCCAAGTAGTTGTGATACAAATTTCAGCTTGTAGGTCATTGTATTTTTGTAGTTACACTCCGTGCAAAATAGGGTTTGTGGCTAGTCCTTAAACTAGTCTAAAACAGGTGTTTCGAGTAAAAACGTCATAAATTCTTCATAACAGATCCAAATTTAGTAAGACAAAATGTATTGGTTAGAGTACAGTCTATAGTATTATGTGTACAATTTTCAGATCCATACAACAAATATTCCGTGCGGGGCACGCTCTAAAAGTTCGCTCTCTAGAATAAGCCAACATCCATGGAACCCAATGGTTGAAATCCCAACCCCACTTGAAAGGGGTTGTGGCCGGTTGAGCTATCCAGGGCTCTGTTGTAGCTGTGTTGAACATAGGGAAGACTCTCATTCCATGTGTGAGGATGCTTGGAATTGTACATGCGTAGGATATGCACGATCATCCAGTTGACAACCTCGGTTTGGCCATCCATTTAGGGGTGGAAGACAATGGATTTGGTGAGCTTGGTGTCCAACAATGATCAGAGCCTCGACCATAATGTGTTGAGGAACCGACTGTCCCGATCAGAGATGATGGTTTGTGGTATCCCAAAATGTACCCACACTCGTTTGAAGAAGATATTGGCAGTGGCCTCTGTTGTGATGCTCTTCTTGCAGGCGACCATAATCGTCATTTTAGAAAAATGATCAACCACCACAAAAACACAGTCATTTCCCCGCTTGGTTGACAGAAGGCCCAAAATGTAGTTCATCGAGGTGGATTCCCAGGGGATTTCAAGAGTAGGTAGAGGGGTGTACATTCATTGTTTCTTAATGGCTGGTTTGGGAATGGCGCAGGCAGTGCAGGACCTGATATACTTGCTGACATCATGTCGAAGTTTCGACCAATAGAAATGTTGCTACAACATGACCATTGTCTTTTCTACGCCGAAGTGTCCTGCCAACCGAATGTAGTGGGCTTCCCAAATCAGCTTCGCTCGCTCGCTTGATGGAATACAAAGATGACCCAGATGGCACAACAACCCATCCTAAATATGGAAATCAGTGACATCTGTGTTTTCTCCCAACATCTGGTAGATGGTAGCGAAGTCAGGATTTCTTTCATAGAGTTGGGGCCGTCCGGAGGTCTCATGGCCGCAGGAGTTTAACACCATGGTGAGCGCTGCAATTGATGGGCGACTAAGGAAATCAACAACATGGTTCATGCTTCATGTCTTATACTTGATGTTGAGATGGAATTGCCGCAAGTATGTGGACTACTTCTGATGGCAGTCATTCTGCAATTTTCTCTGAGTCTGCATGAACTATAGTGGATTATGATCGGTCTGGATCACTGCCTCCTTCCCGAGAATGTAATGTCTCAGTTGGAGGAAGGCTTGCACAATGGAGTACATTTCTTTGTCGTAATTAGAGTACTTACATATTACATCTGATAGTGTCTCACTATGATAGGCCACGAGGTGTCCATGCTGAGTGAGAACTGCGCCCACATCATAGTCTAAAGCATCTGTCTCGATCTCAAAGGGCTGTTGCAGGTTGGGTAATGAAAGAACTGGGGCTGAGCACATGCACTGCTTCAAATCATCGAACATTTGTTGTTGTGACAGGCCCCACACGAACTTTGTCTTACCACCACCTCTGGTTACTTGGCTGAGGGCCCATGCAATATGGGAGAATCCCTACATGAACCTGCGATAGAAATTGGCAAGGCCTAAAAATATCTGAAGCTCAGTGAATGTGGTTGGGGTTGGTCAGTCACGAATGACCTAAATCTTGGTTGGATTCACATGCACCCCATGCTCATCAACAATGTATCCTAGGTACTGGACCCTGCCCATGCCGAAGGAACATTTTTCAAAATTTACATATAGTTTGTGCTGTCGCAGAGTGTGCAGAACTTGTTGAATATGATGCAAGTGTTCTGCCCAATTCTTGTTGTAGATGAGGATGTCATCCAGATACACCACCACAAAAGAATTGGTGAAAGGATGCAATATATCATCCATCATCCTCATGAAAGTTGTTGGGGAATTCGTCAAACCAAAGAGCTTGACCAATCATTCAAAAATACCTTCTTTGGACTTGAAGGAAGTTTTCCATACATTTTTTTGCTCTATTGGGACCTGATGGTAGCAAGACTTCATATCAATCTTATTGAAGTATTCCCCCCCTTGAGTTGGTCAAGGAGGTCGTCAATTCAGGGAATCAGGTACCGGTTCTTGACTGTGATTTTATTTAGGGCCCAATAATCATTGCAGAGTCGCCAGGTCCTATATTTATTCTATACAAGCACGATTGAGATTCCACACGATGATGAGATGGGTCGTATGTGCCCCTTTTGGATAAGTTTTTAGATTTGATGCTTGATCTCCTCGTTTTCTAACAGAGAGTGGTGATAGACTGGCCTATTGGGTAGCAGTGCGTCGAGGGTTAGATCGATTGAATGTTTGACTTGACAGTGTAGAGGTACCCCAATGGGTGGGGAGAAGATGTCTTTGTATTATTCCACGACCATATCCACTTGCTTCTATTGCATGGAGAGTTCATCCGCGAAGGCCATGGATGTGGTTGCAACCTTCCACTCACGTTGAGAGTGAATCACAAAGAAGACAAACTTCCCGGTTTGAGAGATGACCTGCCTACATTGCTTGGCAGAGATCAAGGAAATGGAAGTAGGTGGGACTACCTCGGGTATCTTGTACAATTTCATGTCCAAGGTAATACTAACACTATGAGGCCTCGAATCATATAAACGTGATGTTTCCATAAATAAGGTTGACCCAAAAGAAGATCACAAACTTCAAGAGAAGCAACATCACACGATACCTCATCTTTGAAGGGCTTGCTGCCATGGGATAGGAAATAATGTTATTTGATGTGAAGATCGCTTCCTTGGAGGAGCCATCTGATGGTGTATGGCTATGGGTGTGGCATTGCCAGAAGGGCTCACCACTTGACGACCTCCACTGAGATGAGGTTCTTTTGGCTGCCATTATCAACAATGAATTGTAGCGAAGTACCCTTCACCCACATTTGTGAATGAAAGAGACATTTTCCTTCCTCTGGTTCATCAAGTTCACCGAGATGGATCATGGTGGTAGCAATGGTGGCACTAGGTCCCGCATCATTAATCCATCTCCCATTTTCTGGTTCTGACTTTGAGTCGAAACTTGCATCTCATTCAGAGGCTTTCACCTACACCACCAATGACTTCTTTGAGAAAAAATAAATAGTGTTATGCTAGGGGCTCTTATGGAAGTCGCACCATTTCCCGGTGTCTTTCTTTGTATTCCCATTGTCTTTCTTTGTTTGCAACTTAGATTGGTTTTCCTGAGGCTTCCCATCTTTTCTCTGCCCTTTTTTCTGCGAGTTGGGGCTGCCCTTGCCTTGTTTTTTCCGTGAGGGGTTTCCAGACCCAAACTGTCGTGTCTTTTGCTAAAGTTTATGCTCAATTTTGACAACATATCGATAGGCCACGCTCAAGAATGAGATGCCCATAAAATCCATTTCTATCTAGATGTATCTATGCAGACCACTGTGGTACTTGAGCATTGGATATCGCTCAGAATCTTTGATACCCAGCTTGGTGCGCAAGGTATGGAAGATATTCGTGAACTATGACACTATTTGGTCCCTTTCCTACCGCAATGTGGTCCATTTTTTATACAAGTCGTCATAACTTCCAACAGGGTAGTATTATTACTTAATAACATCCTTGAAGTTTTCCCAGGTGAGTGAGACTGTAAATAATGAGGGTTCCTCTGTTTCCTTTTGCTCACATAAAGTTTCCCACCAATTTTTGACACGGGGGATGACTTTGAGGAGCGCAAATGTAATATTATCTCTATTGGAAAACTTATGGAAATAAAAATACCCTTCTAGCAGATTCAACCATTTGTCTACAACATATGCGTCTATCGGACCTTCAAATATAGGAATATCAAAGTTGATCTGTACCTTGAAGGGGGCGACGCCTCCTCTCGAGGAATATCTGTCACCTGTTGGTAGCCGTCGAAGGATTTGCACAAAACTATACATCATCTCATTCCTCTGTTGTGCAAGGGATTCCTCGAGAAACATTTTAAAAGGATCTCCTGTCCCGTCGTCTTTTTTTTTTTTTTTTTTTTCCATGGAAGGTTTCTTGGGCATGCAAGAGCCTTTGTCCTCAAGATAAACAAGCTCGAGACCCAACTTTTTGTACCCTGACCTTGTCGGGGACATGCACTAAGAACGACAAGGACCAGAATGCTCCGATACCACTGATCCATATTTTATGAGCAAAATGAAATGAATACATATATATATTATTAACACAAAGATTCAATTAATAATAACAGAAATACAATAAAACTTGGCTTCTATTAATAAAGAAATATGTTGAAACTGTAAAATGCAAACTGGAACAAGCTTGCTAGAATGGTGGCGACTTATCTCTAAGAAGAGATGTGATGGTTGCACTCATTTGCAAGAAGATAATTACAATGAGGCTCCAAAATCTTTTTTTTCCATCAAACATGAATTCCAAAAACCTAGCCCTAGGAGATGAAGTGCCAAAAGTCATGTGGGCCCGTTGGGGTAAGTTGGTACATCAACTTCCCAGGGTCGTAACTTTTGCATATGATCTTCATTTTAGGAACAAAATATCATGTTGGAAAGGTCTATCCACAAAATACACATTATGACATTACATTTTGACATTATCTATAGTGTGACGTGACTATGGCGGGCCCAAAAAACGTTGTTGAGGACCTCAAAATGGCCCTGAAAATCCAGGACCTGAAAAGATAGAAAAAAATGCCAAAATGAAAATTGAAACTGCCAAGATGAAATATGTATGTGAGCTAGTTGGAATAGGTGGGTGGCCACCAATATCCACCTAGATCATGAGTCTTGGGAAGAAAACGCTAACAAAGAGAACAAATCATAGTCTTGGTAAGTGGACTTGCTAGCATGATGAGATCACACCATTATATGCACCAAATCACTATTGATTGTGGATGTCACATAACCAAATCAGTCCACAAGATCACATGGCATTATTGAGATCTCAGTCACCTAATCCTATGGTTTGGTTGAAACAGAAATTGTTTAATATGTTAGTAAAGGAAGGATCGATGCTCCATAACTAAATTGCAGGAGATGATAAGGAACATCAAAATCAAAATGAAGTGATCTGTTCACATCAAAGTTTGGAATAAAATTAAATCACAAAAATATATGATTGTAAATCTAACCAACAATGCTTAAAGTATGATGGTTTTTACTGATCGAGGTTTTATTGGTTTCAACCAATTGAAATGCATTAGGGTTCCAATGAGGAAATATGGTTTAAGTTTTGGTTCCACACATAGACTACCACAAATTCAAGATTGT
>ML825874.1:58452-105124 GCA_009831015.1 Picea engelmannii | reverse complement strand
AAAGTAAGCCGCAAAATAGCCTCCTGAAACTGATACGAATCTGTGGTCGTACCTTTCTACATTCATTGCTCCCAAAATATTACGTTTTGGAGGAAACAACTCGCCTAGAAAGTAAATCGGCCCATTTTGGAAGTGGGTTTTCAACCGTTTGGCGAGATTCTTCACCGTTTGCTCAGAAAGTAAGTCGCAAGATCATCTCCTGAAACTTATACGAATTTTCACTTAAAGTGCCCTTTCTGCCGTGATTTCTTAATTTTTCACTTGCAGATAGAGAGTAAATTTTTAGGGGTTCTTAGAAACAGTGGGAGAGATGGATAAGACAAATTTTATACAATCAAACTTGGTGGTAATCCTCACACCATACAATTATTTTGATTGGAAGCCCAAGGCAGAATTCCAACTCAAAAGGAAAGGATTGTATAATTTGACGATGGTGATAGAAACCGAACCTACATCAGCGATTGAGAAGATGAGATGAACGACCCGTAAGGATGAGGCCACAAGACTACTTCTTGAATTAATCTCCATTGATTTATGGTTTCATGTTGTTGCATGCAAGACACCAAACAAGATCTGGACCACCTTGGAATGACTCTTTGGAAAGCAGGATGAGATGTGAAGTCATATGCTTGAGGTAGAGTTGAATACCTTAGACCCTACAAGTTTTGATAAAATACAAGATTTTTTTACTAAATTTAAATCTTTGCTATTGAGCTTGGGTGAATGTGGTATTGATAAGTCTACACAAAAGAAACAACTTATTCTAACAATCTTGGCCAAGCTAGGACCATAATACACTGTATATGTCTCCAATTTCCATTTTGGCAAATGTCTTTTTGGAACAAATTGGAAAATGCCTACGTTGGCTCAGTTCATTGAGTCTCTTACACAAGAGAAGACAAAACTCATACAGATGGGCCTCATGAAAGATCCCAAAGCACATGCACTCACCATGCATGATGGAAAAGAGGCATCCAAACAGAACATGAATGAGGGGTATTCCAAACCCTTTAATGATTCTTCAGGTTCCAAAGACTCTTCAGATTCCAAGAAGAAGAAGAAGGGAAAGCAGTGCACATATTACAATAAACCGAATCATGAAGAAATAGATCGATCTTATGGAACAGGCACTTCAGCAGAAAAACCTTGGAAACTTCATTCCAGAGGGAGTCAAGAAGTGGAAGGAAGAAGATCCTGCTCCTAATAAAGATAATAATCATGCTCTGGTTGCAATTATTTCCTCATCCGATTCATGGATTATAGATTCTAGTGCATCCCATCATATGGCAGCGAAAGAGGAAGTTTTCTCTTCCTTGAGTCCATGCTCAAGACCCCCTATTCTCATGGGGGATGATACTCCAGCAGCAGTAGCAGGAGAAGGGAGAGTGGAACTCCACAATGGCAGTTTTGAGAATGTTTTACATGTTCCAAAGCTTTCTATGAATCTGCTCTCAGTTTATTAGATCACTCAGAAAGATAAAAAGGTTGAATTTACAACAGATTCAGTTTCAGTAATTGACATGCATGACAATTCCATCATTACAATTGGTGAGGTGGATCACAAGTCAAGGTTGTATAAATTCACTAAGTTTTCTGACGATAACTCCTCTATTCTACTTACACATAAGGAGAGCACTTTGCATGCACCTCTAGTGCAACATGCATATACTCTTGTTCTTCCATCGGTTTCATACATCAGAGATGATTCCATACACTCAGATTATGTACATGGAAATAAGCAGGTAGTATAGCCAGATAAGAAGCCAACGCCGAAGCTTCAGCAGATGCCCAAGAAGGAACAGACCATGCTTCAGGCAGCATGAAACCTTGTAGGGAATCCATTGGATTCGAGGATGACTCGATCTCAGCATGAGGAGCCTTCTCATGTATTTTCAGCTTCAGAACCTACGATGCCCATGCATTTCTATATGGTTCAATCTACTGATCCACAAAACTACAATAGGGTTGTGGGAAATCCATTATGGCAAGCAACCATGCAGAAAGAGTATGACTCACTCCTACAGAACCAGACTTGGAATCTGGTTCCACGTCCACCAGAAAGGAATATTTTTAGGTGTAGATGGGTCCATAGGATCAAGAGGTACAAGGCCCCACAGGTTGCCAAAGGACTTCATCAGATCCATAAAGATTTATACATCTTTACGAAGACTTTCAGTGATCAAAAGTTCCAGACTTTGCGGGATCGTCTTGTAGTGAAGAACACAGTTGTCTAGCAGCTGTTATTTTCTTCTTTTGATACATTATCTTTTGAGGGGGGGGTTTGTTCCCATGTGGTTTTCCCTCTTTCCTCACTTTTATTCAGTGTTCATTAGTTGCATTGTACATGAGTACCTAAAATGGCCTAGTAGCCGAGACTCATATTTTACTCCATAGTGATGTTCATGGGGGGTGTTGGAGAAATTTCTATTTTTGACACACTAGTTTAGTGGGAGTTAACTGACTAGTACTATTTTAGACTTTCTATTTTTACCATCATTATTATGCATGCATGCATTCCTAAGGAAAGCTAACTGCTTGATTGTTTTTCTTAATTATGAAATGGCTTGCCCTATATATGAGTGTATCCCACTCATTCATTGTATCATATTGATCATGATCTATGTATCAATCATCAGCTCATTGGAGTAGTGAATATATTTTCTTATTCTTGCATATTGAATCTCTCTTCCTTTCTTGATAAGCTTTGTTTGTAATTGCTTTAGCTAGATCTCCTGTGTAGGTTTCCATGAAACACTGACACTAATTTCATTCTGGGAATGGAGATTAAAATAGATCGTGCAAATAGAAAACTATGGTTGAATCGGAGAAAATATGTTGAGACGATATTGCTGAGGTTTAATATGCATGGAAGTAAACCGGTCAAGGTTCCTATTCCTATAGGTGTAAAGTTATCTGCAGATCAGTGTCCCAAGACACAGGAAGAAGAAGAGGACATGTCCCATGTTTCGTATGCTAGTGCAGTTGGCAATTTAATGTATGCAATGGTTTGTACTAGACCGGACATTGCACATGCAGTGGGAGTTTTGAGCAGGTATATGTCAAAACCAGGGAAGGAGCACTGGACAACAGTGAAGAGGATCTTTAGGTATCTTCGTGGCACTACCAGTTATGGATTGTGCTACCAAGGAAGACCAGGATTGGACAGAGTGGTGGACATACATGGCTTTGTTGATACAGACTGGATTGGAGATCTGGATTGCAGAAGCTCTACAAGTGGGTATGTGTTTAACCTATTTGGAGGAGCAATCAGTTGGATGAGCAAAAGACAGGTTGTAGTGGCACTCTCAACTACAGAAGTTGAATACATGGCAGCCACTCATGCAAGCAAGGAAGCAGTATGGTTACAAAGATTGTGTTCAGGTATTGGGTTGGTACAACAAACAGTAATATTAAATTGTGACAGTCGGAGTGTAATCTTCATTGAAAAGAACCCAGCTTATCATTCGAAGACAAAGCATATTGATGTTCAATATCACTTTGTGAGAGACATGGTTGAAGAAAATAAGGTGTTGCTGGAAAAAGTTGACACTTTGAAGAATGTTGCAAATTCATTGACAAAGTCTGTGAGCACAGAAAAGTTCTCCTGGTGTAGAGTAACAATGGGCATTGTTGCCCTGGATTGTTGACTATATAATCATATAGACCCCTGGATGCAAAGAAAACAACAAGTGGGAGAATGTTGGGTATGTGTTATATTATTTGCATGTGTGTGTGTAGGCACGTCAGATTCGACAACTACGTTTGATGATCCCTCTAGTAGTGATATTTTTGTCGTGTGCGTTGGGCGCTTCCTAGGGGGGTCCCGAGGGGGCCAGGTATGGGCATAGCGTTCGAGGCAACGCCCCAAATTTTTTGTTTTGTTTTGTTTTGTGTTTTTGCTATTTTAGTGGATTTTCTAAATTAATCTCGGATTAAGGGATTAGGGTTTTGGTATCTACGAAATACCTAAAAACATTGTGTATATATATATATATTGTATGGTGAATGGTGAAATTAATACAATGAAGTGTTGAAAGGTTTTCTCTCGGTTAAGGGTTTCCGGTATAAATCTCTGTGTACTATGTGTATGAGCCATTGATTAATTTTTGTTTTGCTTAAGAATCTATATGCATTGCTTTACTTCACAGGTTTAAAACTTACAGAGAGATGCATCAATTATCTCCTTTCAGCGGGTCTCCTTCCATCGACTTTAGCCCATTTATTCTGGAAATGAGGCCTAGAGTCCTATGAGTACCTAGAGGCTTGCAGTCATTAGTGGCAGGTTCTCCCGCCATCGACAATTGGGAATACATCAATGTCTCATGATCGATGGATTCTCCAAGTGTTCGATCTCAACACCTTTATTCACACTTGTAAGAATGTACTCAGTGCCTTGATACCTACTTTCATTATCGGTAGGTTGTCTCGCGTTTGTTAATGGTATACCTTAATGACCCATAATCAAATGAAGTCTCATTGTGTTCGACCTCAACTCATTTATTCACATGATGTAGACTTTCACCTTTGGCGGATTGTGTAGAAGACTTGAAGACATCAATTCATAGTCACATTTTTCCTAAGTTGTTACTATCTTTCATTGGACCAATACCTATATGACTTCAATGATCATGGAAGATCAGATTGTACTCCATTGTATACAGATATATTCAGATTGATTTTGAGACTAGTTTTACTGGGCCTTGTTCGTGACTATGACATCCTTTGGCATGTAGCCACCTTTGTATTTCCTATTCATGACCATGAACATCGGTTTGGTATATTTTCACATGGATCTGAAGTGTAATTCAAAATGGCAGCCATGTGCGCAAATTCAATACAGAGTGTAATATTCTCATGAGCAACTAATTCGTCCAGTTGGGTCTCCGTTACTCCACTTCTGGGTATTATAATGTATTTCGACCATCACAGATATTCCTCTAAACTCACACATTAGGGGGCATTTGTTATAGCAAGATTTGTCTCACCATATGCAAACTTGCTCAGAAGGCCTTTCTCCATTTCCCTGTGCAGACTTGAAGTCCCTTTTTGCAGTTCCCAAAGCTAAAAATAATATTTTCCACATATACCCGCCCTAACTATTATACAACATGTGTATACGCAGATTGCACCATTACAACCTGCATACATCAGGTTTTGTGCCCAAAATTAAAAAAAATGATGTCAGGTTTCCATGTCACGTCACGAGATCCATGATCTTTGACCTTCCATACACTGGAAACGTTTTGACTCGGCCCTTCAATTTCATTTGAAGGCTATAAATGGGCCATATCCAAGCTGTGGAAAAGAGGAGAAGAATTCAACTTTGAGAGCAAAGTTACTCTAGAGAAATTATTCACTTCATATTGAGTTTATCCTTTTAAGTTTGAACACATTGTTCATCCCCCAAGCTCTTCCCTACTTGATTGAGAACCTCGTTGTCTCTCTTATATGAGTTTGTCTTTGGTGAAAGATTGAAGTGGTGGAGGCCCAGCTGGAAGGGACTTAGTTTCTCGGTTCCGAATAGTGCTGACACAGAAGTTTGTCATTCATACACTTTCGTTGATTACATTTTAATAGAAATACTATTTTCTCGTCCAATTAATGTCTTGCAAATATTTGAATTGTTATTCCATGGGCATATTTGTTATGAATATTGATGGATTATGCTATTGAATGTGCTAACTTTATATATTATCACCATATGTTTGTGTATCTTGGTTGTTGAGGACAAGTTGCAGATGTATTGCTTTGGGTCAGGTGCTCAACAGTGGACTTCATCGAACGTCTGGATGAGGTAGACTTTTTATCTTGTCTTGTTAGCATATTTGTTTATATAACATACTTGAGATTAGAGTTGATTTCTGCAGTCATTTCCATCTGTTGTGGTTTACCTCATGCCATAGAAATATTTTCCTCGTAACAGTATAGAATTACCCTTCCACCTTTTACTACTTGCATGCCTTATTATTTGTCATTCATCATGGGTTTTATTATCACGTGGTATCTTTATATAAATGTTTTTGGTTTTTTTTAATGTGTTTATTTGTGAGGTTTTTTTGTTTTCATGATGACTTAAATTTGTGTTTATTTATAATTTCTTTGCTTTCATAGCAATTTTGAATAAATCTTAGATGTGATTTTATGTGATATTTTTATGGTTAATATGGAAATATGATGTATGGGATTTTATTGTTATTTTTTCTTTTTTGACATTAAGAAAATAAATTTGATTTCAATTCAAGAAGAAATCTTGTTGGATGATTGTTTAGAAGGTACCATCCAATAGATCTTAAACCAAAATATCATATACCACTTTTTGCAATATCAAGTTAGGTGGTTTATATATAACCTTGTAAATATATTGAATTGAGATCTTGTTGGATGATTGTTTAGAAGGTACCATCCAATAGATCTTAAACCAAAATATCATATACCACTTTTTGCAATATCAAGTTAGGTGGTTTATATATAACCTTGTAAATATATTGAATTGAGATCTTGTTGGATGATTGTTTAGAAGGTACCATCCACTGGATCTTAAACTAGAATATCATATAACACTTTTTGCAATATCAAGTTAGGTGGTTTATATATAACCTTGTAAATATACCTGGAAAAAATATAACCTTGTAAATATAAGTGTCTCGTATTGTAGGTTGGGATGAACATTTCTAAGAGGATGCACAATACAATCTATTTGTGGATCATAAAATGCACTAGTTTGTGTCTCTTTATCTATTTTATAGTTAGACATGAATTAGAAAAACACCTAGTTTAATTGGAAATTTAATGATTTGGTAAAAAAAAATTATCTTCTTTCAAATCCAATAGAATTAGGTTATATAAAAATTCCTCCTCAATCATATAACTTTAGAAAAATTCATCTCTTCAAAATATGTACTATACATATTTTTGTGTTTCTAATGTTTTAGAAAATACACAAATGATAAAATGATTAATTTAACTAATTTCTGTGTAAATATAATCTAAAAAGGATTTGAACTTCTCAAATAATGTCCCATGTGCTAATGTTTCCAATATTTCGTGTAATGCTACCCAAATGGGGTGTCTACATGCATTTGAAGCGGCACAATAGGGGGCAGCTCCAAGATGTTTCCCACGTGTTTAATTGAAAATTTAATGATTTGGTAAATGTTTTTTTATCTTCTTTCAAATCCAATAGAATTAAGTTATATAAAAATTCCTCAATCATATAACTTCAAAAAAATTCATATCTTCAAAAATGTACTATATATATATATTTTTTTCTAATGTTTTACCAAATACATAAATGATAAAACAATTGATTTAATTAATTTCTATGTAAATATAATCTAAAAAATATTTTCCATATTCTTATGTTTCCAATATTTTGTGTAATGCTACCCAGATGGGGTGTTTGTGCATGCATTTGAAGTGACACGGTAGGGGGCAGCTCCATGATGTTTCCCACGTTCCATGAAGCAGCCCAAGGGGAAGGTGAAGAGCATAGTTAATGATTCTCCTTGGCAGTAGAAGGACAACAAGCATTCATCCATGAGTATTTTGTCTGGATAGCAACTCAAACCATTATTTGTGTAGGTTGATGAGACTCCCCTTTTTTTCTGTAAGCTAGCACTTTATATTACCTTCCAGAACAAATAATTACAACATAGTCCAAAGACTCTGATGCAGAGACTGCCAACAAAGGAAACCAGCCCTTGCACCAGGTCTTAAGTTTCTGAAAGGCCTTGCCCATAGGGCTAGAAAATATCAACAGTTCATAATTTGAGCTAATTTTGATAAAACTAGAACCATAAACATCCAAAACTAGAGGACAATAATAGCTAGGTAAGCTTGCATAAACATAGAAGATCAAAACAGGACAAGACGAGAGACCTATTTGTCAGTGATTCTGCCTAGAGGAGCTTTCCTGGAAGAGTATGGATATTCAGGGGTCATGATGGCTTGGAGAATATTTTCCTGGTCACGTCTCTGGTGCAGAATGACTAAGAAAGGGTCCAACAACCAATCTAGCTTTTTATCCATCAGCTCCTGTCAAAATTTTTGTTCTGCCATGTCACTTCGTAGTTCAATGAGGAGCTAGAGTTGTTCGTCTGAGAACCTTACCGGTGAATTCGAATTATCCTGTCAGTGTGAACATTCACCTTCCTCGCGATGATATGGGTCTGGAGAAATGGTCGGAGGAGTGATGCCCTGCTACCCCACAACAACAACCAAACTAGTTGTTGTGCCTTCCAATTGAACAATATCGAAGGGCATATCTTCCATTCTACTTGGAAACCCATGATTCTTCCTCATTAGGTAGGGTTGATGGTCCTGGTTCCACATTGGATGAGTCTTGAAGTTAGGATCCACTGCTAGCATCTCTATGCAGAGGCGAAACATTACTACGACGGTCTCTAAGACCAAGGAAGACTCCTCCAACACATCACACATTTCCATGTTCATGTGGCATGTTGTCAAAGCAATATAGACAGAAAACAAGCCAGAGGAAATAAGAGTGAGACCATAGGGAAGAGACCAAAAGCACAACGAGAGAGAATAAAGAAATACTCAAAGCAAAATATTCTTTCTTGAATAAACTACGGAAAACTATGTGAGTTCCCATGAGGTTGTCTTGTGCCTTAACTATCTCCTTCAATATGATGTACCTTTTCGTCCAGAATCCCACATCACACCCACGTGAGATAACCATCATTGTACCCTTCTGAGATAGGATCTGTAAGGAAGGATTGAGGTGGTTTAATACCTTTGTTTCATCCATCGGCCTCGGGAAATCCAAAGAGCACTGAAGGTTGACATGTATGTACTATATAGCCATTCGTTTAATTTTCAAAATGAGATTCCATCTGGGGAGACTCCCTGTAATTATGGAAAATAGAGGGATGCACCATTTTAAACCTAGGCTCATTTCCAGAGTTGGAAATGCTCTGGTTGTGGATGGTTACCAGGAACAAGACAAGTGTGTTGGCTTCGAGTTAGGGCACATCATACTTAGTCCAAGACGAACTTGGTTGGTTAGTATCTCAACCTCTCCTTGGCATTATGTTTTTGGTTTTATATGACTATTGTGATTAGAATAGTTTGTTTTCAATGGAGTGAGGACAATTCGACTTTGAATTAGGTTCTTGGTAAGCTTGAGTGGTGGAGGTATCCCATTATCTTGTCTAGCTTGCTTGCAATAGCTCTATATACCCTCCCCAACTTAACTTCTCAAAAGGAAATTATGATTTCCTCTATGCATTGCCCCTGGGGTTCACTGCTACTATGGTCTATGGTGACATAATGTTGGCCCCGACCTTATGATCTCTCAAAGTTACTAGGCACAGTCCCTAGCTCACCCTTCTAATCATAATTGATTTATGGCTTCCACAATCCCTCTTGGCCATAATGGAAATCCCTTTACTTTGCATAAAGATCTACTTGTTGGTTCATTTGGGAAACCCCATGTCCTAATTGACAATTCCCTCATGGGTCAAGTGGCCCCCAACTTCTCTAGTTTGGTCCAAGCCCATGGCCATGCAACCTAGAAGCAAAGTTTTTGAACCAAAAAGTAGAAAATAAGGGCTTTCCAGAGGCAACACAACCGCTGGCAAGCACCCTCTTCCTACCCGAACTCATCATCATATGGCACGTGCCCAAAGAAAGGTTGTGAGGGAAGCAAAGGACTTTCATAGGGCAACAAAAGATAAAAATTTTCCAAAGATCAGGTGGAAGTAGAGTTCAAACATTGGATCCCTAACCCAAGGTATTTCAGAACTCGTGATACAAAGATATTTAAGTTGACAGAGTTATATTGGCTAACTAAAGTCTTCATTACTCAGATAGTGGAGGATAAAGGTAATCGGTACCAAGATATCCTACAGAAACTAAATGTGATGGAATGGAAATTTGATGCCCCGTGCCGAGAAATTTTCAATATCGAGATTAATGTGCATAGTCATGCAGAGAATCAAAATAGTAATGAGGAAGTTTTGAATTCCAAAGGGACTCCATCGAAACCCATTTTCCTGGTTGAAAACAATGAAACTCAGATGAACCAGTAGCCATGTCAAACTCAAGAACATGGACCACTGTATTAATTCCTATTGTTTTTATGAGCTTGAAAGAAAATAGGTTGAAGGAGTCCCTTCAACACTATGTTATATGGCATTTTCCTTTGTTTTCAGTAGCTTAGAAAAGCATATGTATCAACTCTTAGACTTTATGATCTACTATGAGGCATGTAATGAAGCAAGACCATTAGTTTTTTTACCTACAGTGACCTTGGTTTCCCACGTGGCAGACCACTAGTAGGGTTAGTTATACTCTTCTTTGTGCTATATTAATATAAATAGTAGCTAGTCTCTGTGTGTGTGTGTGTGTGTTTCAATATTATAAAATATTAATTAAATTGTTTAAATATTGTTTTTGGGTATAATATTGTTTGACTAGAAAGATATAAAACCTATAAAATTTGTGGTAAGTATTGGGAAACAATATTTCGTTATTATATATACCCAATTTAATTTAAAATTAATTTGATTTTCTTTATTGGTTTTGATTATCACATCATGTTTTATATGTAAAAACTTGAGATAATTTTTCTTAGTTGATGGAGTTATCATTTGTTGGTATGCTTCTTTTACTGTATATATGGATAAAATTGATTAAGGTAATAATTTCAAGTTTCTTATTTTGCATTTTTAAATGTATATTTAATAAAATAACATAAATTTATCTTAATCATGGATTCCTTAACCACAGAGGAGGAGATTTTATATTCATAAAAAAAAATTCAAGGTGCCACAAGATGGGCTTATGTAATTGTTTGTTTCACACTCACTCACCCACACAACACTTCCTATAGAAGAAGAAACACTGAGAAAGTAAGCATGTGCAAACCTCGAAGTCCTTAAAAAATTCTAGAGATTAAGATGAATCTATGTTGATTTTATATTCAATATTTTTTTTACATCTTTCTTTTACATTGTGAAAATTAATAATAAAATAATTTTAATTTAATTTTTTTTAGAGTGGATTTTGGTGTTTTTTCATTTTGATCTATTAAAATGATATAGATCTCATCCATGTTTGGTTGTAAAAAAATACGCTTGGCTTCTTTCTATGCAATAATTAGAGAGTAATGATAAGAAAGCATTTTCTTGGAACTCCACCAACGATCTTATAATTAGTGATTTTTCAAAAATATATTATAGGCAAGTCTCCTATACATTCCATGCTAATGGGACTATCAAATGTGAAGATGGATAAGCGAAGGTCAACTCCACTAGATTTGTTTAAGGTTACCAATACATGCATAGAGAAGGAATTGAAATGTATATAACAATAGCTATAAATAAAATAGTTTTGAAAAAACTAAAAAAAGAAATGTATTAATCTTTCAATGTATGATATGTGTGAAGGTGGATTGAGTTTATTTCCAAAATTACCATTTATTAAAAAGACTAGTAAAAAAAATAAAAATGTATTAAAATAAAATTAAAATAAATATACTAAAACAATTTAAAAAACACATTTTACTAAAAAATTTAATATTCAAAACTTTTATAAATTATGATTTATTAATAAAACAACATTAAAAACAAAAAATACACACAAAAATGAAAGGGGAAACATGAACTTTAATGGTTTACATTACTTGAAATAGAAATGATTAAAAAATACACCACCATCATTGAGATCATATACATGCTTATCATTTGCAATATCTCTAATCAATAATCCTGCATTTAAAAGCTTATATGAGTATAAGTTCTTGTAACATCGTAACTATCTTTTATTTGGTGCTTATAATTATGTTTTCAACACACCTTGCAAAACATTCATATCAAGATTGATTTGTAAATTTTATAATGCCGCAACCAAGTTTGGAGCAAAGATTATAAAGAGCACACTAGAATCCACCTATCTTACTAGTATTTGTACTAAGCAAAGTTGAACAATGCATCTAAAATTCACTTTTACTAATTAGTATTATATGCATACATTTTGTTTATTTTTATGGTTCATCCAATTATTTTCATGGTTATATTAATTGCTTGTTTATTTTTATGGTTCATTCAATTATTTTCATGGTTATATTATTTGCATATTTTCATGGTTATATTAATGGGTTATTTTCAATCAATAATATTAAAATTTTGTTAATATTCCACCAAATATACAAATATAATTGAATGTTGATAAATAATGAAACATCATAATAAATTTATTGAATTATTAATATTTAAATGTTCATTTTCCAATTTAATAATATATTTATATAATATTTATTTCCTTTTTTGGTCAAGGAATGTACTCAGATACCAATTGTTAAATACTTATATCAAATCTGCAAATATACTTTAATAATACCAAGAATAAATCATTCACCATAACATGAACATAAGAAATAGAGAAAACCCTTGAGGTAGGGTAACACCATATATTAATCCTTATGGAAGGATAAAACTCCTCAAGCAATCATTGCTTGTACAATCAAAATATTCTTCATTATGCTGCATTACATTGATTACATTTTTTTATATAATTCTCCCTATCTCCTCAGAACCTTCTAGAGAGCCTTCTCACATTTATTACATTTAGCTACCATAGTGGGCCTTTATTAATATAGTGGACCTAGTCCACCTTACATTGAATGACCACATTCTCATATATTAAATGACTTCTACTAATAACACATAACTACAATCTCATTGGGTACCTCCCTAGGTATACTACATTCCATCCCCCTTCATATGTTTCGTCCTCAAAACATGAGAATAAACCATACAATATGACCAACTAAGAAATGTAGCCAACTGGTACCAAGTATGACCATCCATCCATCACAATGGAAGTTGAACATGATCTCTATCTGCTACCTTGCCACCCTGATCTTGCTCTGCATCATGTCGGGGTTGCCATGGGATCGTTTATGTAGCTTGAGCTCTTCCCGTAGTGCTAATTGTCTTCCATGCACCTCTTGATCGGTTTCCTGATTAGTGCTCTGCTGGTGCATAAATATGTTGATGCACACTCCCTTGCCTTGATGGTTGTTGTGTCTCTATATGATGTGGATGGAGATATACAACAACTATAGGAATTTGTTCTTTTTTCTTCAAATCTGCAACACTTTGTGCCTTTGAGTCAATGACCTCCATAGCTTCCTTATTATGTCCTTGTAGTTTTGTTTCATCTCCTTCCATAAACTTTGCCTCTAATTCAACTTCAGACTCGACAATAACTTCTTTGCTAGCTTCCATGGGCCCATATTTCTTATTGAGAGACACATCCTGCAATGCGATTTTCTTTTTCTTGTACCACAACTTCAAAAACTTATTTTTCACATTAATATTAATGGTACCCACTAATTCTATCCAAGGATATCCCAAAACAATATCCACTTCATCCATATCCATAGCATGAAAATTTGAATGCAACACATATTTATCCATGGTAATCTTCAAATCTTTAAAAATTTAAACATTTTCACCCTCAACCTGTGTGCTTTGAATATTCTTTACTGGACTTGCAATCTATTAACCAATTGAACATTAATAAAATTATGCATGCAACTAGGGTTAATAGAAACAATGATATTTTCTTTATGAATACAACCATGAACCTGTAATATAGATTTGTCACATGAAAACAAACTCTTGGTTCTCTTTGTATCCTTATTTTTTCCATGAGACCACTTGTCTAACAATATTTTTTCATATTCTTCATTGGAGAGTGTCATCATCTCCTTATAATCAAGCGAATTCCACCAAATGACAGCATCACCTTGCAATTTGAGATCTACCCAATGGGGCCAATTCTCTTCCCATGCTTTATTTATTTCTTTAATGAATGTTTCAATACTAGGCCATCATATTTCTCTGTAAAATACATCTTGCTATGAAAAACCCAAAAAATAGAACAATAAGTTACAGCAAAAAATCGCGGGTTTTTCCAGAAAAACCCTGAAAAACTATTGAATTTAAAATGTTCATAACATTACTTCCCGAACTCTGTTTTGGATGATGTTTTTTTTGAAATTGGGTATTGTTCCAAGAGAAATACAAATAACCAATTTGTTTTTCCAAATTCAACTCATAAATCTTCAGATCTGAACCTGAAGTGCGTCGCTCTCTTTTTCTTCCCTAGAAACAAATCTGCAAAAAGAGAAAAAAATGCTTCCATTCTTTGGCCAAGGAAAGTGGTCTAATACCAATTGTTAAGTACCTATACCAGATCTGGAAATATAATTCAATAATACCAATAATAAACCATAAACCATTCACCATAACATGAACACAAGAAATAAAGAAAACCTTTGAGGTAGGGTAACACCATATATTAATCCTTATGGAAGGATAAAACTCCTCAACCAATCTTTGTTTGTACAATCGCAATATTCTTCACTATGCTTCATTACATTGATTACACTTCTTTATATAGCTCTCCCTATCTCCTCAGAACCTTTTAGAGAGCCTTCTCACATTTATTACATTTAACTACCATAGTGGGCCTTTATTAATATAGTGGACCTAGTCCACCTTACATTGAATGAACACATTTTCATATATTAAATGACTTCCACTAATAACACATAACTACATTCCCATTGGTTACCTCCCTAGGTATACTACAGTCAAATTTAGATGTCCCCGATGAAAACCATACAAAAGGACTTCTGACAGAAAGTAAAAAATTGAACTTTAAATGATGGATCAGCTTGCCACAGATTGTTGCCCACTCGACTCTGCACAATATCCTTTATCAATCATGAAATTTAATTCACAAATAGACAAGTCTACACAGACTATCAAAGATAGATCAACACTTCTGAAAAACAAGTGTCTGAATGATGTAATTCAACCTTGAATCTTGTTGTCTACAATAGGACTCTACTGTCATAAAAAAAATTAGGTTTTCAATGAATTAAAGAATGAATGAAACTGAACTATCTTAATAAGACTCAAGATCAGACCTTAATATGTTTTTTCCTTCTATTCCCCCTTTATTCCTCCTTCTCTTTTTGCCTTTAAGAAATCATAATTAGTTGAAGTAGTTAAACTACCTCTTTTAGTTAAGTTAACTAAAACTCAACTAACTTTTAGTTTTGGGGGGGAATTAATAAAATAATAGTAAGGGTCTTTAATAAATGATAACTAGTAGGTGGGACCCCTTGTGACTCCCTTTTGTTTCTTAACAAACATACAACTAGTTAATCAATCACACACATCCCTCCCTTTGGCTCCCATCATCACTCTCATAATTCGAAAATTAATATCAATGATATTTGAAACCATATCCAAAAAATATAATATTCAACATATCCAAAAATAGTGTATTTTCCAAAAACTTCAGCAGTCAACTGTTCTCAACAATCAATAAATAAAAACACTCAAAAACCATATTTGCCAGTTTGGGAGGCAATTTTCCCTTTGTTGCTACTTTCTCCCTTTGATTTCTATGAATTTTCCTTAGGGTGTGTGGAGCCTTTAGGCCTGATCTCACTGATAACATGAGAGCAAACATCTCTTAAGTGCATGCGGGATGAAACGGATTTGGCAAAGTCATTTGAGGGAGAGGAGGGGGAAACAACAACTTTCCCATTATTAGGTGCATGGTGCGCTTCAGTTTTTAATCTCTTTCTTGCGTGCAAAGACTGTATTGGTGAGTGTGTAGAGGAAACTTGGACAATTGGGTTAACCGGTGGAGGAGGAGTAGGTAGAGACAAATTGGGCCAGCCACGATGTTGGGATATTGTCGGGTGGACAATCTCTTTCCAACCATCATTTTTAGGGACATCAGGTTGTAATGAGACATGAGGGGGAACTGCGATACTAGGGACATGCGAGGCTTGGAATATAGGCATTTCTGGCCTAGGTTGGACCACTCCTTGTCCAATTCAGTTGAAAAATCCATCTTGGAATAGCTGGTTAAAATCTTGTGGGTATGCATCAAAATGTATCGAAAACCTTGGCCTTCTAGGACCCCTGTTCCAATTTCCTCTTCCCCTGTTATTCCGGACATGGCTTCCTTTGCTGAAGAAACAGATTCATGTATGCAACATTTATGAGCAACTAGTTTCTTCAACAAACCATGCATGACATCTCTTTAAATATGAAACAAAGTTTGGCTCAGCAACACATTAGACTCATGCAATCCAATCCATAAAAATCGTTTAATACTTGTCAATGAGCAATGGGTGAATAAGGGTTTTGGGATATATGAGGGATTGTATTGAGCGAAAAGTGGTAAAATGAAGGGGGGTAGATCATGATTATTGCTCAACAAATCATCAAACAATCAACTATGTTGTAATAACAAAACATATCAACTGTAACTCATCTCTGTGCCATCCTTCAACTACTATAATACAGAGTTTTCATTTAACTATAATTCAATTTTAAAAACAGGGCGTGAATAGTGAATCTGGGAAGGTGAGGGGATTTGTAATGTGAGGAAAAGTGAGAGAATGGCAGGGAAATAACAAATATTGTTCATAAAACAAATCAGGTAAAACATAACTCTGTACTAAACTCAATACAAAAAATACCAACACCATATCAACAATCACTGTGTATCAAACTGTTTGTTGTCACAACATTTAAATTTCTCAAAATTTCTCAATTAGAACAGTTTGTGCAACATACTCATAATCAAAACAACTTTCCATTCAACAGTCCTGTTAAGAAAATGCTTGGTTTTAAATTCCTTTCCTTTCCTTTTAAGAATTTAAAGAAAACACACAACAACATTGCTCCATTTCTATCCCATAATGCATCACTATAAAAATATCATACATTGTCTATCAATTCACAATTGGCCAATCAAAACATATGCACAAGTCCCTTTCCAAATCGAACAGACTTCCAAAACATGCCTGATTTCATACATTCTCATCATATCAACCAATAAGTTTTTGCAACAAAACCACAATCAACATAAAACTGAGCTTCATCACTGTCGATGTAACCATTTCCAATATGCACGATGATTCAATAATAGATGCACGGTGAACATAACGAAATACACATGGTTACCATTTCCATAATTATCTACAACCTTGATCGGGCCTAGTAAAACACACAAGAGTCTCCAATTTGCAATTAAGACCATGTTGTAAGAACACAATGATTGGAAGTATAAAGAAAAAAAGGCAGCCCTCGACTGCATAATATTACTCATTCCAAATCACAACCTTTCAACCAATTTAATCATAGGAAGACGAGATAGGGACTGGATGAAAACTTTTAGAACCACTCTACTTGATAAACCAATCTTCGACAACCCAGAAGATGCTCGAAGGGAGAAGAACAGTTGGGGCTTTAAAATCGGGCTCTGTCACAACAAATACAAGGATACAATCAAGAGTTTGCTCATTCAACAATAGTACAGAGAGCTGGAGGTCCTCAGGGACATATCAGCCACATGAAAAACCCTTTCAATACAGACATTGTAGCAAGCGATAGGGTTTCCTTATAACTTCCGGTCTAGTCAATGGAACAACAATTAGCCACAGAGGAAACAACGACGGGTAGGTATAAAAATCGATGCACATAGTGAGTTTTATGTTTGCAAAGGAGAGGTGAAAGTCCACTGAACAATGACAGTTACCAAGAACACACAGAGGTATAACCTCTGTCTATTTCCTTAAGAGCCAAATCATTTGACAACAATGCCAGTGAGGATGCATAACACCGAGACATAACTCATATCACTCCATAATCATACGATATATCTCAACATTATGGCCACCCTAAGACCAATTCCCGATATACTTTGGTGCCAAGATACTGAGCCCACAACCATGACTCTGGTACAAGAAATACACAGCAACCAAATGGCAGTTTGAACATGACTAGATAGGGCTACACTCATGACTGTGAGGAAGCAACCGACAAACAGAGTGAAACCCTCCACCATTAAAACTCAGAGCGGTAGTACCACATTACTTATTATCCATGAAGACCCACCACGATTTTAACCAACAGAGCAACCAACGAATGCACAACTCAAACAAAAAAACCAATTCTTTTGCTTGCAATCCGAACAATTACACAGTCATCTCAGAGAGAAATAACACGCATTTATGCAATTGCAATTCTCAGGAAAACACAAACCCAAGCATTACTAAGCCATTGTTTGTTCATACACAGAGCGTAATTCATTGATGGGGTGAAAAAGAACCATAACTGTAACAAAGACCTTAAAAGGGTGAGTTGGTCGAGTGTTTTCTTCCCAAGCCTGAAATGTGAAACTTAACCACCAACACACTGAAATGCAACAAAGAACGATACTAGGGTGATGGTTGATGGGGGGAGTATGGAGTGACGTGCATTTATTGCACATCGCTTCCATCTCCTATCCTATTCAATTCCAAAGTACAAGACAACCAACATTCACCAATGCATTAAACCATGTAATCAATTTCCAAACCATTGAAATTTGCAACAATATTCCTTGCCCAATGCGCCACCCAAATCATTCACACGTTAGCCTTTTCCTAGCTCTTATGCCATACCATATATATTACAATGTTATATGTGCCCAAAATAATTCAAATGAAAATCACATAGCCACTAACCAACCATATAATAGTTAGGACTAACACTAACATCCTTTACCTTTTCATTTGCAATAATCCTTAACATAACTCAAACATAGATCATTTCCTTTTATGATTTTTTCATAAGTTTATTTTCTTTGTTTTGGTTATGTTATTACTAACATGTTTCTTGTGTGTATGCGGCCAGGTAGTTGATCACGATGATTTGTGACGTCATTAAATCATAGCAACTGTAAATATATTCCAATCACAATATACAAATAATGATTTGAATTGCATAAACATCCAATAAAATGTATCATCCACCTGTTACTATGCCAAAATGAAACAAAGATTGCATTGTCAACCATGTAGGAATATGTAAGCAATGTCGAAACAACAGCAAAAAATGTGTGGTATGTCTATATTTGAGCCTCTAGTCTACAAGGGGGTCCCACCTACCAGTATTATATCATTAACATAGTTTAAATAATAGGGCTTAAGCAATACTTTGCGGGCAAAATTCCTCGTTACGATTTTAATCGTCAAAAAACTGACGACTCCACAGGGAAATCTGTTTCCAACATATTAATAAATCAGAATGTCTGGTTTAGTAGACCAGATAACATCAGATCAAGAAGATATAAATCAGAATGATTATGTCACAGGGGGAAGTGAGCAGATTTAATGGAAAGATGACCGAGAATTTGGGAATAACTCATGGAAAGTGTTAAGTATGAGGGGGTTTATCCCTGTAAGCATAATCATTCAACTCAAATTTGTTCTTAACTTCAAGGAGGATTTTTTTTTGAACTTGCTCTTTTTGAATCTCGAATGGATGAAGAAATGGAAAGCAGAAGTGGGATGTAACCAACTATCTCATAAAACAACAATGGAAGCAGAAAAAAAATTCAATGAGCCTTCAGGGGTAACATCATAATAGTTGTGTACGCTCGATTTTTATTGATTAATAATACTTTGCAGGAGTGTCGCTGTGGAAAAACTGATCCAAAATTTTATTCTGACAGAAATTGAAATCAAAAGAGAAAAAAGCAAGAAATGTCATAATAGAAATGAAACTGCAAAATTGAAAACAACTGAAATGGAATGACAGAAATGTAAATAGCATAAAGAAAACTACTATAAAGAAAGCATAATTGAAACTATTGTAAAAACAGAATTAAAATAGAAGAAATGAAAACTATTAAAATGAAAGAAGAAATGAAAACTACTAAAATACAGAACAATCCAAACAACGTTAAACTCTTCAAGTTGGTTCCACGTAATGTTTTAAGTAAGAACCATTTATGTTGTAGGAAAACAATTGCTCATGTAAATCCTTTAGAATGTAAGAGTTTGCACCTAGGACAAAAGTGATCTTGAAAGGACCTAGCCATAGTTTTTGAAACTTTGAGTGTCTTCCCCTATCAGCATGAGCTGAATCCCACAACAATACTTTCTCATTGACTTTAAATTTGACATTTTTGACACTCTTGTTGAAATATTTCTTAACATTCTATTGTCTCCTTTTTATATTACCCAAGGAAAACGTCCTTTGCTCCTCTAAATCCAGGAGTGCATTCATCCTTTGTAAAACATCAGAAGAATTTAATTCTTCAACCTGTAGCATTAACCTTAAGGAGGAAAGTTCCAGCTCAGTAGGCAAAATGGTTTCTTGACCATAAACAAGTTGGAAAGGAGTGCAACCAGTGCTCACCTTGGTGGTGGTTCTATCTGCCCAAAGGGAGTAAGTGAGGAAAGTGTGCCATTGACAAGGATTATCTTCGATGAGCGTTTTGACGATTCTTAGCAGAATTTTGTTGGTAGACTCGACTTGCTCATTTCCTTGGGGGTAATAAGCTGGTGAGGTGAAATGTTTAACTCCTAACTTAGCTAAAAATTGGGTCAGCTTAGCAGAAATAAAAGCAGGACCATTGTCTGTAATAATTTCCAAAGGAAGACCAAATCTGGGAAAGATGTTATTTTCAAGGAAATAAATCGCCTAATCATCTGTCTAATGTTTAAGTGCGACAACTTCAACCCATTTTGTAAAATAGTATGTGGCTGTCAAAATAAAGACTTGTCTTGTTGAAGAAGGAGGATTAATAAGACCAATAAAATCCAATCCGCACTTTGAAAATGGAAAGTCTGGGAGGACAGGTTGTAACGACATGGTTGAAAGGCGTTCTTTCCCATCAAATTTCTAGCACTTGTCACAAGATCTCGAAAAAACATAAGAATCACGAAAGATTTAAGGATAATAGTATCCTTTTCTAATATTCTTAAAAGCAATGGTTTTAGCAGAAAAATGACCTCCTATATGAATAACAGAATTTGAAGAACCATGAGTTTCTTGCAACAGTTTTTGTGCTTCCTCATTGTTTACACAGTGAAGCAACATACCATCAACAAATCTTCTAAACAACAAGTCCCCTATAATGACGTATCTAGCAAATTCAAGATGGAGCCTTCTTCTTTGATGAGTGTCTAAGTTATCTGGACATCCTTGGTTTTGAAAATAGTAAACTGAATTCTTATACCAAGTATGTTCAGACACAGGAAGGATCTGATTATGAATGTAGAACAATGTTGATAGAGAACTATCATGTTCATTAATTTCTTCACTAGTTTTAGCATGCTGAGCTAAATGAAGGGCTAAGTCACGTCCCTTGATGGTGGTAGAATTCATGATAGTTAAATCATGCTCCTGGATCTTGGCAAGCCAATGTGCAAGCTTCCCTGAAATATAGGTCTGTGAGAGAAAAAACTTGACAAAAAATAAAGGGACTTTTACCAACGTATGCTTACCTAAGATGAAGTGGAGAAATTTTTCAATAGATTTAACAAGAGTGAAAGCATGTTTTTCAATAAAAGAATATTTAAATTCATCATCAGAAAAGATTTGACTAATGAAAGCTACTCATTTTTTGTTACCTTGATCATCACCTTGCATGAGGATAGCAAAAAATGCTTCCTCTGTGGCATTAGCATATATCATAAATTATTTCTCAAAATCCAGTTTTGCCAAAACCGGTGCGAAGATGTTTTCTTTCTTGATCCCTACAAAAGAATCTTCAACATCATCTATCCAAGATAAGGAATAATCTTTCTTAAGAAGATTATAAATTGGTTTGACCATTACAGCAAAATCAAGAACAAGCCTACGGACAAAGTTAATAACCCCCATAAAAGATTGAACCTCCTTCTTGGAAGTGGGAGAAGACAGATTTAGGATAGTAGCAATCCTTTTAGGATCAATGCTTATTACTGAATCAGAGACAATGTGTCCAAGGAGCTTTTCCTTGGTAACACCGAAAATAGACTTAGAAGGATTTAGAGAAATGTCAAATTTCCTGCATCACATGAACTCTTTTAAGATGACCAAAATGATCTGATTAGTTCTTAGAGTACACAGTTAAGTCGTCAAGATAGATCTGAATAATCTTGCCAATCAAATCGTCAAAAGCTATTTGCATAGCTCTTTGAAAAGTGGCACCTGCATTGGATAAACCAAAAGGCATACGTTCATAAGCAAAAGTGCCCCAACCAGTAATAAATGTGGTTTTATATTTGTGTCCCCTTTTTACCTTGATTTGATTGTAACCAAAGAAACCATCAAGTAAGGACATCATCTGGGACCATGCATATTTCTGCAAAATAATTTCCATATTAAGGAGAGGAAAATGATCTTTTATGCTAACCTGATTAAATGCGTGAAAATCTAAGCATAATCTTATTTGATCAGTTTTTTTTCGAAGGGGAACCAAATTAGAAACCCATTTTGAATACTTAACCG
Organism: Picea engelmannii; assembly: GCA_009831015.1. Taxonomy (NCBI): domain Eukaryota; kingdom Viridiplantae; phylum Streptophyta; class Pinopsida; order Pinales; family Pinaceae; genus Picea; species Picea engelmannii. The sequence goes on along the minus strand of ML825874.1, from coordinate 82,799 downwards.
GAAAGATGATCCCAGCCTTCAAGAGTTTTTCCATCTCCTTTCAAATAGTTGCTTCCAGTGCAGGGTTGATAGGTCTCTGTTTTTTTCCTAACGGTTTTATGCCCTCCATGATAGGAATGGCATGTTGTATAAGAGTGGGATCAAAACAACGAAGATCCTCATAAGACCAAGCAAAAACATCTTGAAATTCACCAAGCAGTTTGGCAAAAATTATTTTTTCTTCATCAAAACATTGGGCCCCTATTTTAACATTCTTTGGAGACTCGGGTGTCCCAATGTTCAAGGAAATGGTTTCACCCACTTTCCTTTTTGACTCCTCTTCTTTATGTTTCTCTTTGTTTCCTACATGACTTGATGAAAATTAACTCTCTAGAGGAGTCAATCCCTTAGGAATCTTGTTATCTTCCATTGATATAATTTCCTTAGGCTTATAAGGTTCATTTTGAATGAAAGCACAGATGCTCTCATCACTAGGGAAGACCTGCCATGATTCTATATTGTCAGGGATATGTGGACGATATAGAGATTGAAAAATACAATCAGGTCTTTGTGGAAAAAGTTGTCTATTAGGAGAGTCCGCAAAAATAGCTAATCAATCAACCATTGAGTTTCATTCCATCTTAACATGAGTAATGTTGAAAGATAGTAGGTTCGAGATAAGTGCCCAAATAGTTTGGGTGTAGCATTTCATTAACTTGTTGCTAGGAGTGTATATATTACATACAAGGTTCACAACAAGCTCAGAATCCTCAAAAACTGTAAGGTGAGAATAACCCAGATTATAGGCGTTTTCAATGCCTAACACTAAAGCTTCGAATTCAGTGACATTGTTTGTGCAAGAAAACTATAACCTATAAGAAAAATTAAGAATTTTCCCCAAAGGAGAGTATAAGATAATACCAGCTATGTTTCCTTCATTGGAGCATGAACCATCAAAGTGCATATGTCACATACCATCATCTAAGTCTATTTGTTCCAAGGGAGTGTTATCCTCCTCGGCAAAGATGGAATACACCCCTAGGTCCTCTTCGATATAATTCACATTAGGCTGCGGAACACTTTCTATGTAAGGTGAAATAATTCCTTCTCTAAGGACTATGATGTTTTTACCATCTCGAGGAATGAATAAGTGTGTCTCGTTGAGTGAGAGGTATCCAACCGTCAAAATTTTCCAATATCTTCCTAAGATGATCGAGTCGTTAGTTACTAGCATATCAATTACCTGAATATTAAGGGTTGTCCTTATTTTAGGGTGTGCACACAAAACCAAGGTCATGTCTTTGATTTCACCTATGGTCATTTGTTGTAGACTATTATAAGAGATAATGCTTCTGGCATTTTCATTTGTACAAGACAAGCCTAGATCTTCCATAATAATATTCAACATTACACTTGGGTCCAAACCACCGTCAATAAGGCAACAATGGGCAATATTATCCATAATCTTTACAAAAATATAAAAAGGGGGATTTTTTACAGGGTATCTAAAGTTATGTACACCTACTTTATTTACAAATGAATCATCTTCATCTACCTCTTCAGAGAGGTTGGCTACAACATAAGCTTTTCCTTCCATGAATTGCTTCTGTTGTTCAGGGACGACAACCATGTCCAGAAGGGTTGCATCTTATTTGATGTTGGCCAATTGATTTAGAATGTTGTATTTGGAAGAGGGGAGAGGGGAGGTAGTTCCTTGACTATCAGGAGCTTTAGGGAACTGAACAGTAATAGCTGGTGAGGATGAGCTCGGGATATAAGAATTGTGGGCAGGATCATATTTGTTTTTGGGAGCATGGGATTTATTCATAGTATTGATGATCATGACATCTTCTGGCTCTGCAAAGTCTAGGACAACGATGGTAGTTTCAGGTCTCTTACCAAAAATTTTATCTCTGGCGCTCTTCTTTACCTCACATGTACTTTCCTCATGGTGTTCCTCGCAAAATTTACACCAACTATGAGGCATGATAGCTTTAGGTTGAAAATTATATTCATTTGGATTTCTAAAGGGGGGTGCAAAAGAGGATGAAGCTCTAGGGGTAAGAAATGAGACATTTCCCTTTCGCTCATATGCTATCATACGATTATTCATGTCTTGTACAAGTTGTAAGAGGGAGGGCATGTCTATCTGTTTAACTGAATCTCCCCAAGGAAGACTTTTTCTTTCAAGTTGTTCTTCATACTTTAAACAAGTATGCAGAGAGAAACTGAGGTTATCAATGGCCTTTTCTTCAATCCTGTGATGGTAGGGGGAAGGTAATGCATTATAATAATGCATGGAAGCGGCTTAGTTCTAAGGTCGAATGAGTTTAGGGATTTGATTGTATAACTTGGTGAAACGCAAGTTGAAGGACTTGATAGTCTCACCGCCCTTATAAGTGATGTTATTGTATTCTCATAATTTCTCGGCTGGGCTTTTGGACTGCCCATAAGTATATTTAAACCAATAGAATAACTCCTCCCAAGTAGATAAAATCTTAGGGGGAGATCAAATAAATCATCCGCAACCTTCCCTTCAATGGAATTGACAAATAAGCACATACAAGTATCGTTGTCATTGGCCCCTATGTTATGACAGGCATTAGAAAATGCCACCAAGTGTTCATTCATGGTGACAGTGTTATTCCCTGAAAATCTAGGGAGATACTCTTTGAATTTAGGAAGTGGACGAGTAGCAGGTGCCAGGTTAAGAGGGGAGGAAACATGCCACAGTGTGGTTGTAGCATCTTCTTCAAACTGAAAAAGCCCATATTTTTTAATAACTTTGGTGGGGTTCGTGGTAGATTGGACAGGGACTTGGTGACTATATAAGCAACCAATCACTGAAGAAGTTGAAGATTGAGATGAAGAAGCACCTCCAGTGCCACCATATCCACCACTAGATGTCATCTTGTGGATAATAAGTAAGGGAGATTAAGACGAACTGGATGAATCAGGAAAGGTTCTCCTTAGATCACTTTGTTGGGTTGGTAACACAATGTTCATTCTTCCTATTTCAACAATATGATTAATTTCAGGTGATAAACCTCTTCTTCTCCTAGAAACACAAGGGTCTAAGGGCATGAAAAGAAAATCAAAACTAAAGGAAAAATAAAGTTATGGTTGATTCCTAAGATGTCTATGCCTAGCTTCCCAGTGTTCTTGGGCACTTATGTCTTTTTCAATTGCTGCCCATGAACAATTAATCTCAACCCAGGTATTAGTAGTATCTAAGATGGTGTTAAACAAGTTTAAAGCAATGTTGGTCTAATCTTGAAGACCATGCTCAATATCAGAAAAAAGATATATTCGATGATAATCAAGCATAAAAATCAACCAGAGATATATGGAAGATCTCCCCAGTATGGTCGCAAAATCAACCAGAGAGATATGAAAGATCTCCCTAGTATGGTAAATAAATGTTGAGGAAAAGATATGAAATGATCTTACTCACACATTTTCAGATTTTGCTTGGCTAAAGAAAGATAGATGGGAATATCACCCTATGTTTATAGCCTCAAAAATTGTTTCCTAATCCACAAGTATTGGTTACAAGGGCTTCGGATGATTTTCTTATAAATAAAAGATTGCTGGAAAATTCAATATTTATGTAATTTTCTGAACTTAACAGATGAAAAAGTAAATGTAGATATAGAAGCAAAAATACCAAGTCAATAATTAACACATTTGAGACAGAAAGAAATCACTTATTTCATTCCAATTAATCAAAAGAATCGTTCTCTTTACAAAATTCCCTGAGGGAGTTTGGACCAAAGTCAAAATTAGATGTCCCCGATGAAAACCATACAAAAGGACTTCTGACAGAAAGTAAAAAACTAAAATTTAAAAACTTGATCAACTTGCCACATATTGCTGCTCACTTGACTCTGCACAATATCATTTATTAGTCATGAAATTTAATTACACACAGACAAGTCTGCATAGACTATCAAAGATAGATCAACACCTCTAAAAAACAAGTGTCTGAATGATGTAATTCAGCCTTGAATATTGTTGTCTACAATAGGACCCTGCTGTCATAAAAGACAATTAGGCTTTCAATGAATTAAAGAATGAATGAAAACTGAACTATCTCAATAAGACTCAAGAGAAGACCTTAGTATGCTTTCTCCCTCTATTCTTCCTTTGTTCCCCCTCCTCTTTTTGCCTTTAAGCAATCAAAATTATTTGAAGTAGTTAAACTACCTCTTTTAGTTAAGTTAACTAAAACTCAACTAACTTTTAGTTTAGGGGGGGAATTAATAAAATAATAATAAGGGTCTTTAATAAATAATAACTAGTTGGTGGGACCCCTTGTGGCTCCCATCATCACTCTCATAATTTGAAAATTAATATCAATGATATTTGAAATTACATTCAAAAAATATAATATCCAACATATCCAAAAATAATGTGTTGTCCAAAAACTTTAGCAGTCAATTGTTCTCAAGAATCAATAAATAAAAACACTCAAAAACCATATTTTCCACTTTGGGAGGAAATTTTCCCTTTGTTTCTATTGTCTCCCTTTGATTTCTTTGAATTTTCCTTAGGCTGTGTGGAGCCTTTAGGCCTGATCTCACTGATAACATGAGAGAAATCATCTCTCAAGTGCATGCAGGATGAAACGGATTTGGCAGAGTCACTTGAGGGAGAGGAGGGGGCAACAACAACTTTTCCTGTATCAAGTGCATGGTGGGATTCGGTTTTCAATCTCTGTGGGAATACTGTATTGATGAGTGTGCAGGGGTTGCTTGGACAATTGGGTTAACCAGTGGAGGAGGAGCATATAGAGAGAAATTGGGCCAGCCACGATGTTGGGAGACTGTCGGGTGGACAATCTCTTTCCATCTGTCATTTTTAGGGACTTCAGACTATACTGAGACATGAGGGGGAACTGGGATACCAGGGACACGCGGGGCTTGGAAAGGAGGCCTTTCTAGCCTAGGTTGGACTACTCGTCTAATCCAGTTGAAAAATCCATCTTGGAATAGTTGGTTCAACCCTTGTGGGTCTGCATCAAAATGTATAGAAAACCTTATCCTTCTAGGGCCCCTGTTCCAATTTCATCTTCCCCTATTATTCCTTCCATGGCTTCCTCTACTGAAGAAACTCATTCTTGTATGCAACGCTTATTAGAAACTAGTTTCTTCAACAAACCATACATGACATCTCTTTAAATACGAAACAAAGTTTGGCTCAACAACACATCAGACTCATGCAATCCAATCCATAACAATCGTTTAATACTTGTCAATGAGCGGGGGGTGAATAAGGGTTCTGAGATATATGAGGTATTGTATTGAGAGAAAAGTGGTAAAATAAAGGGGGGTAGATCATGATTACTGCTCAACAAATCATCAAACAATCAACTGTGCTATAATAACAAAACATATCAACTATAACTCATCTCTGTGCCATCCTTCAACTGTTATAATACAAAGTTTTCATTTAACTATAATTCAATTTTAAGAACAGGGCGTGAATAGTGAATCTGGGAAGGTGAGGGGATTTGTAATGTGCGAAAAAGTGAGAGAATGGCAGGGAAATAATGAATACTTTTCATAAAACAAATCAAGTAAAACATAACTATGTACTAAACTCAATACAAAAAATACCAACACCATATCAACAATCACTGTGTATCAAACTATTTGTTGTCACAACATTTAAATTTCTCAAAAATACTCAATTAGAACACTCTGTGCAACATACTCATAATCAAAACAACTTTCCATTCAATGGTCCTGTTAAGAAAATGCTTGGTTTTAAATTCCTTTCCTTTCCTTTTAAGAATTTAAAGAAAACACACAACAACATTTCTCCATTACTATCCCATAATGCATCACTATAAAAATATCATACATTGTCTATCAATTCACAATTGGCCAATTAAAACATATTCACAGGTCCCTTTCCAAATCGAACAGACTTCCAAAACATGCCCGATTTCATACATTCTCATCATATCAACCAATAAGTTTTTGCAACAAAATCACAGTCAACATAAAATCGAGCTTCATCACTGTCGATGTAACCATTTCCAATATGCCTGATGATTCAATAATAGATGGACGATGAACATAACGAAATACACATGGTCACCATTTCCATAATTATCTACAACCTTGATCGGGCCTAGTGAAACACATAGGAGTCTCCAATTTGCAATTAAGACCATGTTGTAAGAACACAGTGATTGGAAGTATAACGAAAAAAAGGCAGCCCTTGACTGCATATTATTACTCATTCCAAATCAAAAACTTTCAACCAATTTAATCATAGGAAGATGAGATAGGGACTCGATGAAAACTTTCAGAACCACTCCACTTGATAAACCAATCTTCGACAACCCAGAAGATGCTCGAAGGGAGAAGAACAATTGGGGCTTTAAAATCGGGCTATGTCACAAAAAATACAAGGAGACACTCAAGAGCGTGCTCATTCAAAAATAGCACAGAGAAATGGAGGTCCTCAAGGGCATATCAACCACAGGAAAAACCCTTTTGACACAAACACACTAGCAAGCCACAGGGTTTCCTTATAACTTCCAGTTTGGGAAATGGAACAACAATTAGCCATAGAGGAAACAATGACGGGTAGGGTAGAAAAACCAATGCACATAGTGCATTTTACGTTTTTAGAGGAGAGGTGAATGTCCACTGAAAAATGACAGTTACCAATAACACACAGAGGTATAACCTTTGTCTATTTCCTTAAGAGACGAATCATTTGACAACAATGCCAGTGACAATGCATAACACCGAGTCATAACTCATGTCACTCCATAATCATGCGGTATATATAAACATTATGGCCACCCTAAGACCAATTCCTGAAACACTTTGGTGCCAAGATACTAAGCCCATGACCATGACTCTGGTACGAGAAATACACAACAGCCAAATGGTAGTCTGAACACGACTGGATAGGGCTACACTCATGACTTTGAGGAAGCAATTGACAAGAATACACAGAGCGAAACCCTCCACCATTAAAAATCAGAGCGATAGTACCACATTACTTATTATCCACAGAGACCCACCACGATTTTAACCAACATAGCAACCAGCGAATGCACAACTAAAACCAAAACAACAATTCTTTTGCTTGCAATCCGAACAATTACACAATCATCTCAAAGAGAAATAATACACATTTATACAGTTGCAATTCTCAGGAAAACACAAACCCAAGCATTATTGAGCCATTGTTTGTTCATACACTGACTGTAATTCATGGATGGGGTGAAAAATAACCATACCTGTAACAAAGAGATTAAAAGGGCGAGTTGGTCAAGCGTTTTCTTCCCAAGCCTGAAATGTGGAGCTTAAACACCAACAGACCAAAATGAAACAAAGAACGATACTAGGGTGACGACCGATGGGGGGAGTATGGAGTGACATTCATTTACTTCACATCGCTTCCATCTCCTATCCTATTCAATTCTGAAGTACAGGACAACCAACATTCACCAATGCATTAAACCATGTAATCAATTTCCAAACCATTGAAATCTATGACAATATTTCTTTCCCAATGCGCCACCCAAATCATTCACATGTTAACCTTTGCCTAGGTCTTATGCCATACCATATATATTGCAATGTTATATGCATCCAAAATAATTCAAATGAAAATCACATAGCCACTAGCCAACCATATAATAGTTAGGACTAACACTAACATCCTTTACCTTTTTATTTGCATATTATCCTTAACATAACTCAAACATAGATCCTTTACATTTAGTATTTTTTCATAAGTTTCTTTTCTTTGTTTTGGTTATGTTATTACTAACATGTTTCTTGTGTGTATGTGGCCAGGTAGTCAATCATAATGATTTGTGACGTGATTAAATCATAGCAACTGTAAATATATGCCCATCATAATATAAAAATAATTCTTTGAATTGCATAAACATCCCATAAAATGCATCACCCACCTGTTACTATGCCAAAATGAAACAAATATTGCATTTTCAACTATGTAGGACTTTGTAAGCAGTGTCGAAAAAACAACAGAAAATATGTGGTATGTCTATCTTTGAGCCTCCAGTGTACAAGGGGGTCCCACCTACCAATATTATATCATTAGTATAGTTTAAATAGGGATTAAGCAATACTTTGTGGGCGAAATTCCTCGTTGCGGTTTTAATTGTCAACATGAGGCACTTGTCGAACTCTCTCTTCAACTTTTGTCGGATCTTCTTCATCTTCTCCTTCTACTTCTTCTTCATCTTCTGCTTCTTCTTCATAAAGTTGTTCCATTTATTCATTTTTTTCTTCCTTTGATTCTCCTCCACCTGTTTCATCCATTGTTACATTGATGCTTTCCACAACTTTGTTCAATCTCATATTGTAATACTTGTATGCTTTCCTTGTACTTGAGTAACCAACAAGTACACATTTTTCCACATGAGATTCAAACTTTCCTATTCTGCCATCTTCTCTCTTGATGTAGCATTTGCTTCCAAATACTCTGAAGTGCTTCATATTTGCTGGTCTTCCTTTCCATAGCTCGTAGGGAGTTTTGTCATTCTTGTTTCTGAGAATTACTCTGTTTTGAATGTGAATTGTTGTATGCACTGCATGTGTCCAAATAATATCTATCAATTTGGAATCCATTAGCATTGTTCGAGCCATTTCCTGTGTAAATATCATCCATTATAATAATGTTCCTTTGTCTCTGAACCAATATATGAACCAATCTATGAAATCATGCTCTCGTCCACTGTCATATATCTATCCAAACCTGCTAAGTGTTCTTACAAATCCATGTCTATCCATACTTTCCAAGACTCTACTGCACAATTGTCCATAATTTTAACCCATTTATCACTACACTATCATGTAGTATTCACTACTACAACTAATTGTACTTCTGCTAACTAACTACTCTGGATCTGTCTTCTCAAACTCTGCAAGATGATCGAAGAATGGTTCTTTGGTCTATCACAACTATCACATAGAATCCCCCTGTCTAATATTCATATTATCTGGGAGTCTCTAAGCTAGATGGCTCAGAACAATTCCTGCTCTGATGTGTATTCATCATCATATTCATTGGTAGATTCATCATCTCTCTGAGATCTGACTTCTTTCTTTTTTTCTATGGATTCATCTTTCACTACAATGCATGGAAGTACAATCTCTTGAACATGTTCCTTATTTACCCATCCTTCTTTTCTTTCAGTTATTTTCTAAACCTTTATGTATCTGACATCTTTCTTTTTCTCTATAGAATTTTATTCATATCGTTTTATTGTCAATCTTGCGATCTCTGGGACCTGGTCTTTGTTCACATGTTCTTCGTTTTTTCCTATCCATACTTTCTTATATCTGATATCAGTGTTCTCTTTCATGGAAGTATCGATCATGATTCTACAATCACTAGCTATGTGTCCATAGTTATAACATTTGTAACATTTAATGTTACGTGGGGCCACATAGGAATTTCTTGCTTGAAAATTTCTTTTATAATCTCTGCAATATGCAACCTTATGTCCAAAATTAGTACAATAAAAACAATGACCATAAAAGAAATTTTCATGCCTAGGAGTGAATGATCTTCTTTGTGGTGTAGTCCTTCTGAATTTCTTCCTTGACTGATCATGATCATGATTGAAGCTTATTTGTGGGTTGAACATGGATGGTCTTCTTGAATATGTATCTTCAATAGTTTTATTAGATTCTGGTTGATGATGATTCCTTCCTTTGAATACTTCTGCATAACTCTTTCTATTTTCTTCATTCTTCTTTTCTAGCAACCTAGAGTGCTTCTATTCATTCTCTATAACTGATGTGGATGTTTATGTCTCTTCAATGTTCTTGTTGATCTTGACGATTTTACTTCTGAATGTGACAAATTCTTCTTCAAGCTTCTCAACCTCTTCTTCTTTCTTTATTAACTGAGACTTCATGACTTCTTCTGTTATTTTCGCTTCTTCAAGCTATATTTTTAATGTATTATTTCTTCTTCAAGTCCTTTCTCTTCTTGACCAAACTCTGTCTTAAGCTGGTTTAGATCGTTAGTTCTTTCCTTAAGATGATCTGTCAATATCTTCTCTCTCATTTTTGTGATGCTATGTTTGCTTCCAAATACTTCTTTTGATATTCAAGATTTTATTCGATCTTTCTGGCTTCTTCTAGATGAGTTCTTAAGTTCTCTATGACCTGTTGGGCTTCTTAAAAAATGTGAACACTTTCCTTTTGTTTCATCAACTCTTTCTTGAGTGACTTGTTTTCTTCTCTTTGTTTTCTTAGTTCATGTAAAACACTAATCAATTATGCTTCATAATTGTCTTCCTTTTCAATTAGTTTTTGTCTCATTTCCTTCATGGAATTCTATTTCAAGATGTCCACGTTTTTCAAAATTAAAGAAAAACAACATACCTCTGTTGATTATGTAATCTTCATCTTCTGAATCTGTTTGACAAGGTGAACATATTTCTTCTTGATTTGTACCTGCATCTTCTTTGGCATTTTCTGAATCTATGATGGGTGAAGAATATATGTCATGTAACTTACCCCAAATTTCTTTGGCTGATGAACATTTACCAAGCTTTTCTCTTACCGGATTAGGTAATCTTTCCCAGATGAAATCCATTGCTATTTTTTTATTCTTCTTCAATTATTTCTTGGTTGCGGTCTTTTCCCCTTTTGAACTATCATATCCTGTAACGATTGATAGCCAAATATAATACCCCAGTTCCTATAAAAACACTTCCGTCCTTCCACTCCATAACTCATACTTTAAACCATTTTGACCATTAAAAAGTGGTACTCCATTCTCATAATAATCCATGATCTCCTTCCAGTGGTTAAATTGTTTCCTGAAGGAACCTTCTCTCATACCAATTGTTGGATTACTGAGATGGGGTGTGAATCATCCAATAGTTGCAGATTAAATAAACAATGAACTAATGAACAATAATATACATACACAGTACACCAATATTTTTACGTGGAAACCCAAAGCGGGAGAAAACCAAGGAATGTTTTTTTTTATATGTATTTAAGAATTACATTCATTGGAGGCACAAACTTCCTTTGTTTTCCAGCTGCAAATGGAAGAAGGCTCCAACCCCCTATTTTCTCAAGTTACAACCTAAAGGAATCTCCAACTCCTCAATTCTCTGGCTACAAACAGAAGGAGGCTACAACTCCCTATGTTCTCCATCTACAACCAGAAGGTGACTACAACCACCTCTCCTTGCCCCATCCAACTGCCCTAAAATAAAAGTAGAATGATTGAACCACTGCCACACTATCACTGTGATATATATTGTTGTAAACCTGTACCAATAAACCTGTAATCAATATGTACCATAAAAAAGTGCATCAACCATGCACCAACCTGTACCAAACAACCTGTAATCAAAATGTACCATAARCAAGTGCATCAACCATGCACCAACCTATACCTCAACCTATACCATCAACGAGTGCATCAACCATGCACCAAATATGTACCAATCATGCATAAAATACACACAAACTATGACTCATCAAGATGTACCAACATCATCAACTATACATCTCATGTATGTGCCAACTCATCAACTACTTGTCTCAACCATGTATTTCAACCATATATCAAATACATATACCAATATAACCATCAAAAGTTCTCTAGCAATACATCACACTATCCATAACCAAATACTATAAACCATTACATCAAACCATATGCCACAACCTCACTATTAACAACCTCTATCTGTAACATACCTCAACCAAAATCCCTTATCAATTTCATCTTCCAAATCTGATTTGTAACTTTGTAACAGGCCTAGTGTATATGATCACATACATCCAAACCTTTCTTAACAAGAGACTACCATTTTCATCAAATTTTACTTTAGTCTCACATGACTAGGTTTGGATTAGTCAACAACCCTAACTTGCAATAATCATAACTATGTACCTGTAATGAATAAAGGTATGAAAATAGTACACAATGTTCTTCAGTGTCTTTTCTGCAATTTCTTCAGGTTTCACTTCTTGGAACCTCCCAGAAAAGGAGTTATAGTAAAAATGGCATACCTTTTCTGAATTATGGCTTACTCTAGAGATCGAACTTGTAGAGAATTCCCCACACAAAATATTTGTTGTATAGATATGGAAATGGTACACAAAATACTACATAATGTACTCTAACTAATACATTTGGTCTTACTTAATTTGGATCTGTTATGAAGAAGTTATGACGTTTTTACCCGAAACACTTGTTTTATACTAGCCACAAACCCTATTTTCCACGAAGTGTAACTCCCAAAATACGACCCACAAGCTGGAATTTTTATCATAGCTACTTGGATATGTTTCTTCAACGACCTCCATATTTATCTATCCGAATCATTGTAGAAAAAATGTTATTACAAAAATTGTGAGATGACCTGTAAATAACATACCTTAGAAAGCATCATCAAAAGACTTTATCCTCCCTTGAATTTCAGCCTTGTTTACTTCACCTTCCCTCTAAAATTCGTCTTAAATATCCTTTGGTTACCTTAGTCACTTGCATATATTAAATATTCTCAAGTGTAATTAAAATGAGAGACCTTTGTCTCTTATTTATACTTTTATGTAGCTTCCTCAAGGGGTTACCTTCTAACCATCTTAAACCACTTTCTTTATTTTAGGGCTAACCCACTTCTAACCACTTGTCAACTTAGTAATTTCTCCATTAAATTTATTATTTAAATAATTTCTTTTGTATCCACTTTGACTTATAGTACACTCATCACTTCACTAGCCACAAACCCTATTTTCCACGAAGTGTAACTCCCAAAATACAATGACCCACAAGATGAAATTTTTATCACATCTACTTGGATATGTTTCTTCAACGACCTCCATATTTATCTATCTGAATCATTGTAGAAAAAACATTATTACTAAAATTGTGAGATGACCTGTAAATAACATACCTTAGAAAGCATCATCAAAAGACTTTATCCTCCCTTGAATTTCGGCCTTGTTTACTTCACCTTCCCTCTGAAATTCTTCTTAGATATCCTTTGGTTACCTCAGTCACTTGTATATATTAAATATACTCAAGTGTAATTAAAATGAGAGACCCTTGTCTCTTATTTATACTTTTATGTAGCTTCCTCAAGGGGTTACCTTCTAACCATCTTAAACCACTTTCTTTATTTTAGGGCTAACCCACTTCTAACCACTTGTCCACTTAGTAATTTCTCCATTAAATTTATTATTTAAATAATTTCTTTTGTATCCACTTTGACTTATAGTACACTCATCACTTCACTTTATTATTTAAATAATTTCTTCCACTTTCCTTATTTTAGGGCTAACCCACTTCTAACTACTTGTCGACTTAGTAATTTCTCCATTAACTTATTATTTAAATATTTTTTTTGTATCCACTTTGAATTATAGTACACTCATCACTTCACTTTATTATTTAAATAATTTCTTTTGCATCCACTTCAACTTATAGTACACTCATCACTTCACTTTATTATTTAAATAATTTCTTTTTTTCAACCACTTTGACTACTTTGACCTTTTGGGGCTTCTAGATGACTCATGAGGGTTCTCCAATTTCACATGGCCATAACTCTCTAAACGTGTGGAGTTATGTGACATTCCACATACCACTGGAAATTGCATGACATGTACTATCCATCTAGAATAGTCTTACCTTCAAATATATTAAAACTCAAACCATTATACATCAAACAAACTTGGGTCCATTACCCAAACCTTTTTGCTACCAGATTTCACTACCAGACTTTCCTCAAGGGTTGAAATCAATGAAAACCAACCTAAATAATCAACAGTAAACCCTCTTACTCCCTAAGGCAAGAAAATGCTAACTAGGGGATACTAGGAGGGTGTAAACACTTTTACTTATCCTAGTAAAACTGTGTGCAACAAATGACTTCTAGAGAAAAATGATAGATAATGGTGGGGTTGTAAATCCTTATACTCCCCAAGAAATATAGCAAATCAAACTTGTAAGAAAGGAATGGAGAATCAACAAGATAAATCCTTACCCAGTCCAAGAAATGACAATATAAACCTCCTCTTACCAAGATAAATCCACCACAAATGCAATAGAAAAACTCCAAGAGAGGTAACACACTACTTCTTCCACCAATAGCATGAAGAAACCATAACAAGAGCACTAGAGAGAAGAGATTTCCCAAAGAGGGTGCAAAGTTTAGCTAGGAAGGCTTCTCACAATGGGAGAGCTATGATAAATGATATACAAATGATCTATATTTATAAAAAAAGTTATAAACATAGTTTTCCACATAATTTAGGGTAAACCACAATATAAGGGGTCAACATCCCTAATCTTTCCCCTTTACAAAAAATAATACTTTTTTAATTCATAATTTTCACATAAGTAAAACTCTAAGTAAGACATCACCCTTCTAGGGTGACGTTTTGTCACTTTTTGTAAGTCGTTGGAGAAGGATATGGTGAGATAGGCCTCCAAAGGACACGTGTCCTCAGTCTAATCCTCTTCTCCATGATCCATGGCTTCCTTCTTCAAAACGTGCCAAGTGTCCTCAAACACCACCAAAACCCTAGCCCTACCATGACATCAAGCCCTCAAGAGTGTTATTTTTTCCTTCTTAGATAAAAAGTTTAGGTTGTTGGAGCTAGGTTAGGTCCTCCATGATGTCCTCATAGCCTCCAAAGGCATGTCTTCATGATCTAGCATGTGGGCCCTTAGCATCCAACCTATGGGCTTGAAGCCCCATGGAAGCCCAAGCTAGGCTTGTTCCTCCAAATTTTTCCACCAATTGGGTAAAAACAAATGGATACACCCTCCAAGGATCTCATGTCAAAGTATCTTGATGAGTAAATAAAATCAATAAAAGATCCATCTAAGCATGCACATCCTTACTATCTCATCAAAATAAACCAATGCTCAAAGACACTATGAAATTTCCCAAGTTTAGGTATGGGAGGGTTGACAAAATGACCTATTGGGTGAATTGTACCTCAAGTTTAGGGGTGTTTCCCAAGGGGGATTCCTTCTAAGTCATGCAGATGAGGTGACATGGATGAGGGGAAGATTTTTGGGCATGGGGTTTATGATATACAAAGAGTTGTAATGTCTCATTTATGCGTGTCTTTGAAGAGGGTGTGTTGCACCTTCATTTTCAATGCATTTTTTTTTCCAAACCCATTTAATGCCATTAATTAATTAGAAATCCAAAACCTTGGGTACTCTCTATTTGTGAATCGATTAGCTTAGGGGGAAGTACCACAAGGCCAATTGAAGATATAGGTACACATARTGCCATATTCAAGGAAAGAAAGGGGCACTKMATAAGTGTACACACCTCAACAAGTGGGGACATTTATATAATGTTAATTTGCTTTTGCAGGTCTTTGATTTTTTGGGAGAAGCATTTCATTTCTCTCAAGACCTTTTTRGGYGAGCATCTAGAAGATTCATGATTAGGMTTTTATATTTTGCTAGCTAGCTCCCCTCTGGGCCTTCAACCCATTCATCCCATGAAATGAAGGACAACCCCTTCTTGGGTCAGTACACACRAAAATCCCAAAAGATAAGGAGAYGAGGGCATGAATTGTGGAAAGTGATAAGTATGGTTGGGAATGTTACGATGAATTGTCAAAAGAACCTCTGATCCAAAAAGGATCTAGAGAAGGATAAGAATAAATCAGAACTCACAGATGCAGCTCAGAATGCTCAGAATGGCTTCAATAGACAGAGAAAGGGAAAAATTCAAAGTTCCCAAAACTCAGTGAAAACAACATGATCGCAAAGAGCGCATTACAAGATTTCTAATGGTGCAAACGGCTCGTCAAACAAAGTTAAGATTTGAAAGATATATGCGGTCAAAGATGCGGTCAACTAGGACCAGTCAGCATGGGACACATCATCGTCTATACTATTGACGTCAACAACTGACATGGCAGGGTGACATCATCATACAGATGCTGACATCATAATTCCACGTGGTAGCACCACATGCTTCCACGTGTCACCCACTAGTGGAGTTTTCAGGGTCCATATGGACCAATAGGAAAGTGCCATGTGGCACCCCCAGGAGACACCACATGGAACCACCCAGGGAGCGCCATGTGTCAGTATGACGGTGATGGGATGAGACATGTCAGTATGTGAGCAGATGAATCAGAACACTCCATGTGGTCCAATCATGGGGCGACATGTGGCATCCCGAGAATGCCTAATGTTAGCCCATGAATGATTTTTGTTTTAAAAAAAGAATTGGTGGGTCTGCCAAATCTGGTGCACCACACTAAATCCACAAAAAATATTAGCAGAGTTTCTAGAGAACCAACAAACATAGCGATGGTTTTAAACCATGGATAAACATATATGTAACCACTACCAAAAACAGACTCCGGTGGGTACGACCCCAGAACCTTTGCTCAGAACAAATCCTTTAAAACTACACTCTAACCAATGCGCCAATGGGTGTGCCTTGGTATATCTGCCTCATTTAATATTTAATAATGAATTTTGGGCCAGATTCGGGGGGAAGGTGTGCAACCGTACTATACAATCTGGCACAAATTTTGAGGTAGATGTCATAATTGTTGGTGCAGAGGGCACAAAAATCGAGACAAGATTTCTCTTGGGCCTGGGAGTGCCAGAGTCTTATCAGAGCGTGGAGACATTCATTTTTGGGTAATTTGATGCCACAAATCCAATCATGATGTTTGTTTTCTAATCTGAGCATCATTTCTGTAGCTTGATTTCAGAATGACGTATATTCATGTATTTTCCAAATTGTTTTGCTGAGTTAACAAAAGAGCCTACCCATTTGAGAGCAGGACCCAGAGACGTAGTCCACCAAGGACGAAATCCGTTATCAAGTTTTTGTGTTGATATCTGATTCTTATGTCTCTTCATTTCCAAGTTTTCCCTTCTTTAATGGTGCACATTAATTTATGCTCATTTAATACAATTCTTTATAAGTCATGATGAAAAGATCTCGGATCATGTTGGTATCAGAGAAGTCATCTTTGAATTGAATTGTTGAGTGTGAATGCTTACTAGGGCCAAACATAATCAGGGTGAAGGAACTCTAAATACTTTTAATCTCGAAGTTGGTCATGTATCCAGAAGGAAGAAAATGGCAGAAGAGGACAAGCGTGATGAACATGAGAAAAACTTTCACATGTTCTTTTATCGCATGTCAGAAATAGTCGAGCGAATGTATGGAGATTACGAGAAGAGGATGAAGAAGAAAGGGAAGAAAAAGGAATCACATGCAGATGATGATGCTTCGGTAAACCAAGGGGTTGGAGCAGATCTTGCTGACCCTCCATCTTCACCTTCGAGTTCTAGTTCTTCCTCTGAGCATTCTCATCATTCTCATCATTCTCATCATTCTAGCCATAAATCCTCTTTTAAGAAACCATTATTAAATCTTTATGTAAAATTTTCTTTACCTATGTTTAATGGAGATGCTAATCCTGAAAAGCTAGTTAATTGGATTCGACAGGTTGAATATTATTTTCGAGTCCAACATATTGATGAAGAGGAAGTTAAAGTGCAACTGGATTCTCTTCGTTTGGAAGGAACCACTCTCATATGGTGGGAGAGAAATCTCTAGGACGAAAGTAAGTGTGGTAAGCTTCTTTCCTTGATGCAGGAGCATCGTTGGCAAACACGCAGAGGTGGGACCACTCAACATGTGAGAATTCTTCCAGAACTTCAACATGGGCAGTTACAACCAATTTTGAAATCCACCTTCACTCAGCGCTAGAATTTACCTTTGGAGGCATGCTTGAACCAATGCTGAATTTTACCCTTTGAGGCACGTTTTGAAAATCGTAAATAGAGCAGGAGTTTCCACTACGGCTCTGGAATGAAACTAAACTAAGATAGCGTAGGATGAATTTTAGACTAGGCAAGTAGCCAGGGGAAACCCTAGAAACATTTTTGAATTAAGTAGAAGTTTGTACGCCCAGTTGGGGAGAGCTACAACATAGAGAGAAATTAGTTGTAAGGGAGAACTGCAAGTTAGTAGGAGATCTTAGTTTTTGAGTTACTATAATTTGAATGTATTTTGTAGCCATTGGGCACTTGTGAATATAACAAGAGGGAAAATTGATCCAAATGCATGTTGTGCAGTTGTGTTTACATTTTCCTGTCTTTTCTGTTATTCTTGTGTCCCATAAACAAGTGAATGAAATGGTGACTGTGAGTTTTCCAGTTTCAATTGTTTCTCTTCATTGAATCTCTACAAGGTGTGCATCAAGCGGGGAGAGAACACCAGGAGATCAGGAGGAATCTCTCTGTGAGAAACCCCTTGGATCCGAGTTATCAAAATCCCTTAGACGCAAGGAGTGCATGGGAATTCGAGGCCTACACAAGGAAAATCTCAGGAGGAACAACACTTCAGAAAGTGTTATCGAGATCCAGGAACTCATTCCCTGGAAGAAGTGAAGACCGAGTCTTTGAAGACTTAGAAAATCTTCTAAGTCTGGAGTGAGTAAAAGATTAGGAGGAAGAGTGTCATCGAGCGTTGGATTGTGGTGGAGAATCCCGTGGATTATCCGATTTGAGGTAGGAGCACAGACTTTAACACTGTGTAGATCTAGGAGAGGAGATCTCGAAGATCTGAATGGACAGTGGAGAACTCTTGAGGAGAGTCGCGAAATACCGCAAGTCATTGGATCAAGTGGAGTTGCAAGGAGGTCAATGAAGGGGAAGAGATATGACCGTAGATCTGGAGGGCGTTGTGAGCTGTTGATCAAGCGCCTCGAGCATTTTGGCATTTCGGAAACCGAGGATTCCAAGGAGTAGGGATACGACAGAGGTCCTTGTCTCCCAAAACCCCGAATCATGAAATAGCGAAATAGGGAGGTCGGACATGGACCATAGATCTCAGGGATTATTGTGAGCTGTTGATTGAACGCCAAGATATTTCGGCATTTCGGCAACCGGGGATTCCAAGGAGCAGAGATATCCCTTGTACCTTGATTTCACGAAATGCGAAAACCCGAAAGAATAGGTGCTAGGAAATTTCGACATTTTGGCAACTGGGGATTCCAAGGAGCAGAGATATCCCTTGTACCCTAATTTCGCGAAATGCGAAAACCCAAAAGAATAGGTGCTGGGACATTTCGGCATTTTGGCAACCGGGGATTCCAAGGAGCAGAGATATCCCTTGTACCCTGATCTCACGAAAACGCAAAACCTGAAGTCACGATTCAGAAAAGGTAGGAAGGATAAGTGTGCAGTCACGGCTCTTGGTCGTGTGTTGTGGGAGCTCACGCTTGACGCTTGGAAAAGTCAACTGAGCATTTTTGGGGGACCTGTGTGTTCATTCGAAGGGTTCCAGTTTGGGACCAGAAGAGCCATTTCGGCTCTAGAACTAGAAGATCCTGACCGAGAGGTCGCGCAACCCTTAAGAGGGATAGGGGGTCTGCATCAGGTGGTATCAGAGCATAAGTTTTTCGTCTGTAGACTTCAGGTGAAGGAGGAAAAGAGGGAGACAGAGAACTCAAAGTTGTACTCTGTGTGTGACAGATAGTCAACATAATGTTGCCAAGAAGACGAGAGCCGCCTTTATCCAACCGTGTTGTAGAGAGGGAGATGCGAGAGCTTCGCGCCCGATTGGAAACAATGGAAGCAACATAGAGAAGAGCCCTTGATGTTAGGGATGTCGGTGATGTAGAAAGTGAAGAGGTTGAGGTTGAAGAAGCTGCAGGAGAGGATGTTGTAGAAGAACGGTTGTTGAGAGCAGTTGCCAGATTGGGAGGCAGAGCTAAGATAGAGGTCCCTATGTACGAGGGAAATCTAGATGCTGAAGAATTGTTGGACTGGATAAGGTCCATGGAAAAACACTTTGACTATGAATATGTTGATGAGGAGAAGAAGGTGAAGCAGGAAGTCACCAGGCTAAAAGGGCATGCAACACTGTGGTGGGACGAACTGCAGGTTGAGAGGAGGAGTAAAGGCAAACAGAGGATAAAAAGTTGGGACAAGATGGTAGCCAAACTGAAGGCTAAGTTCATACCCAAAGACTACTAGATCAATCTGTTCAGGAAGCTACAAAACTTGAGACAGAAAGGGATGACAGTCAAGGAGTACGCCAAGGAGTTCTACCGGCTAAACATCAGAACTGGACAAAGGGAGAGAGATAAAGAAAGAGTCGCCAGATATATAAATGGCTTGAGATATGAAATCCATGACGAGATTAGCATGATGTCAGTGAGGACTGTGGAAGATGCTTATCAGTTTGCGCTGAAAGCAAAGGAGAAGCTGGCCAGAAAACAGAACCAAAGAGGAAGAGGTAAAGGCTCGATCCCAAGAAAACGCAAGGGATTTAACCATGACATATCACACCAGTCTAAGGACGAGGCTGAGAAAACACACAATCACTCAGAACGAGGAGGAAGTTCACGACGGAGATAGAGTGGTGGAAGAAACTCTTCTAGAGGAAGAGGTAGAGGAGGAGTAAGGTGCTATAATTGTGGGAAGATAGGGCACATGTCTTGGGAATGTCCCAAGAAGAAGAAGGAAGGAGGAGAAGCTCATATTTCAGAAGTACAACGAAGAGATGTTGAGGCATAAGGAGCAGAGGATGGAGAATCCCTGATGTTGAGAAAAGTTCTCTTAAAACTAGAGGCATAAATTGAAAAACCAGTGCAGAGAAATAGTCTCTTCAGGACAGATTGCAATACTAAGGATAAAGTATGCAAGGTGATCATTGATAGTGGGAGTACTGAAAACCTAGTATCCAAAGAGATGGTGGATAAATTAGAGCTGAAGACAAATGCACATCCAAAGCCATACAAAGTCTCATGGCTGCAAAAAGGACACCAGGTAATGATCGCTAAACAATGCCTAGTTGAGATTAAAATAGGAGGATATAAAGATGAAATCCTATGTGATGTAATTCCCATGGACGTATGCCACATTTTTTTGGGAAGACCATGGCAGTTTGACAAAAATGTCATTTACGATGGAAGGAAGAATACATATACATTGGAGAAGAATGGTAGGACGCATATGTTGTTTCCAATGGAGGAGAAGAGAGTAAAGGAGTAAGCCAACACAAGCATACTTCTCATGAGTGGGAAGGAACTCCTGAAAGAAGTCAAGGAAGAATAGGAGATGTAGTTCGCTGTGGTGAGGAAGCCCAAAGTCATCCTTACGAGTACATCAATGGATGGCTTGCCTGAAGAAGTTCAGGAACTGCTAGATAATTTTGCTGATATAGTGGTGGATGAGCTGCCAAACTCATTGCCACCGATCAGGAGTATCAGTCATCATATCAACTTGATACCAGGAGCAAGCCTACCGAACAAGGCAGCGTACATATTAACACCTCAAGAAAATGAGGAGGTGAAGAACCAAGTCCAAGAATTGCTGGATAAGGGTTTGGTCAGAGAAAGTTTGAGCCCATGCGCAGTACCAACTGTGTTAAGCCCAAAAAAGGATGGAGGATGGAGAATGTGCACAGACTCGAGAGCCATCAAAAAGATCACCATCAGGTACATATTTCCTTTACCAAGAATGGATGATTTAATGGATTGCTTAAGTGGAGAAAATTTCTTTTCTAAGATAGATCTGAAAAGTGGATATCACCAAATCAGGATGAGAGAAGGTGATGAGTGGAAAACAACCTTTAAGATGAATGAAGGTCTGTATGAGTCACTGGTTATTCCATTTGGCTTGATGAATGCCCCGAGCACTTTTATGAGGCTGATGAACGAAATTCTAAAGGATTTCATTGGCAAGTTCGTGGTTGTATATCTGGACGATATACTGATCTTTAGCAGAACTAAAGAGGAGCATTTGAGGCACCTAATGCTAGTAATGAGGAGGCTACAGCAGGAGAAACTACTGATCAACTTGAAGAAGTCCTCTTTTATGAAGACATAACTCATTTATTTGGGTTTTGTGATCTCTTCAAATGAACTAAAGATGGATCTAGAGAAGGTGAAAGCGATCAGGGAGTGGCTGTCACCAAGGAGCATGTTCGAGGTAAGGAGATTTAATGGTTTAGCAAGTTTTTATAGAAAGTTCATTAGAGATTTCAGTGGGATTTGTGCACCCATGATGGATACATTGAAGAAGCGGCACAAATATTTTAAATGGACAGAGGAGGCTGAAAGGAGCTTCAATATACTGAAGGAGAAGATAACAGAATGACCAATTCCGGTCTTGCCAAATTTTGGGAAGACATTTTAGGTAAGATGTGATGCAAGTGGAGTTGCAATAGGAGCAGTTATGAGTCAGGACAATCAACCTGTTGCCTATTTCAGCGAGAAGCTGAATGAGACTAAGAAGAAATACTCCACATATGACAAGGAGTTTTATGCCATAATTCAAGATTTGAAGAAATGGAGGCATTATCTTGTCCCACAAGAATTTGTCTTGTATAACGATAACCAAGCTTTACAATTCATAACCAGACAGTAAAAACTGAACCAGAGGCATGCAAAATGGGTTGAATTTATGCAAAATTTTACTTTTGTCATAAAACATATTGTTGGGAATGCTAACAAGGTTGCTTATGCATTAAGTAGGAGATGTTTGATCATGCAGGAATTCCAGGTGAAGACCTTGGGGTTTGAACACCTTAAGGACATGTATTATGATGATGTAGATTTCAAGGAGGCATATGAGGCATGTGCTAATCCTGTGTTGAGAGATAGAAATCAGTGGACAAAATACATGATTCAGGAAGGACTGTTATTCAGAGGACATCAGTTGTGCATACCGAAATTCTCAATAAGAGATAATCTTCTAAAGGAAAAACACAACAGAGGATTGGATGGACATTTTGGCCATGATAAAACGTTTTCACAGTTGAGAAACTCATACCATTGGCCAAGTATGAGAACAAAAGTGATAAAGTTTGTGAACAGATGTAGAATTTGCCAACATGCTAAGGGGAAAAGACAGAACAATGGGTTGTATCAACCATTGTCAATACCAGAGAGGCCTTGGGATGCAATAAGCATGGATTTTGTGTTGGGATTACCAAGAACAAAAAGAGGATTCGATTCCATATTTGTGGTGGTGGATAGATTTTCAAAGATGGAACATTTCATCCCATGCTAGAAGACCAGTGATGCAACACATGTTGCAAATCTGTTTTTCAAATAAGTTGTGATGCTTCACGGCCTACCCAGGAGCATTGTCTCAGACAGAGACACAAACTTTGTTGGTCACTTTTGGAGGACGTTGTGGAAGAAGATGGGGATGAATTTTTCCTTCATTTCATCTTATCACCCTCAAACATATGGGAAGAATAAAGTGGTAAATAGAAGTTTGGGGAATTTATTAAGGAGTCTAGTTACTGAACATCATAACTAGTGGGATCAAATTTTGGCACAAGCAGAATTTGCATATAATGACTCACCAAACAGGAGCATTGGAAGGAGCCCATTCCAAATACTATATGGAATGCAACCCATGGGAGTGTCTGAGTTGAGAGACTTGGAATAGGGTGAGATCAGGAGCACTGGAGCAACGGATTTTGCTGCGGAGATGGAGTGACTCCATAGCCAGATCAAAGGACAGTTGGAGTGTTCTAATCAGAAATACAAGCACAGAGCTGATCAAAATCATAGGGAACTTCAATTTGAAGTAGGAGATCAGGTCTTAGCGCATCTCAGGAAGGAAAGATTCCCTAGGGGAACATACAACAAGTTGAAGATGAAAAAGATAGGACCTTGTAAGATCTTGAGGAAGTTTGATGTAAATGCCTATGAGATTGAGCTGCCAGATTGTGTGGGCATTTCACCCATATTCAATGTTTCAGACCTATATCCATACAGGAAAGATGAAACAGAAGGGTCAAAAGCTCAAGGAAAATTTCAGTGGGAGAAACAGATGCATGTGGCAGAAAATCCGCAGATGGAGAAAATTGTTGATCAAAGGATTGGCAAGAAGACCAGGAGGAAGAATTATTTTGAATATCTGGTCAAATGGAAGGGGCACCCAATAGAAGATGTCAGTTGGGAAAATGAAGCTTCTATCCAGAAGCAGGGAAAGTTAGTAGAGGAGCTCATGGATAGGGGTTCATGAATTTTTGTCAAGGGGAGTATGATGTAGGAGCATCGTTGGCAAACGCGTAGAGGTAGGACCACTGAATATGTGAGAGTTCTTCCAGAACTTCAATGTGGGCAGTTACAACTGATTTTGAAATCTGCCTTCACTCAATGCCAAAATTTACCTTTGGAGGCACACTTGAACCAGTGTCGAATTTTACCCTTTGAGGCATGTTTTGAACATCGTAAACAGAGCAGGAGTTTCCACTACGGCTCTGGAATGTGACTAAACTAAGATAGCGTAGGATGAATTTTAGAGTAGGAAAGTAGCCAGGGGAAACCCTAGAAACATTTTTGAATTAAGTAGAA
>ML825874.1:34639-58352 GCA_009831015.1 Picea engelmannii | reverse complement strand
CCCAATTGGGGAGAGCTGCAACACAGAGAGAAATTAGCTGTAAGGGAGAACTTCAAGTTAGCAGGAGATCTCAGTTTTTGAGTTACTGTAATTTGAATGTATTTTGTATTCATTGGGCACTTGTGAATATAACAAGAGGGAAAATTGATCCAAATGCGTGTTGTGCAGTTGTGTTTACATTTTCCTGTCTTTTCTGTTATTCTTGTGTCCCATAAACAAGTGAATGAAACAGTGACTGCGAGTTTTCTAGTTTCAATTGTTTCTCTTAATTGAAGCTCTGCAAGGTGTGCATCGAGCGAGGAGAGAACACCATGAGATCAGGAGGAATCTCTATGTGAGAAATCCCTTGGATCCGAGTTATCAAAATCCCTTAGACGCAAGGAGTGCACGGGAATTCGATGCCCACACAAGGAAAATATCAAGAGGAACAACACTTCAGAAAGTGTTATCGAGATCCAGGAACTCATTCCCTGGAAGAAGCGAAGACCAAGTCTTCGAAGAATTAGAAAATCTTCTAATTCTGGAGCAAGTAAAAGCTCAGGTGGAAGAATGTCGTCGACCATTGGATTGCAGTGGAGAATCACGCAGATCATCCGATTTGAGGTAGGAGCACAAACTTTAACACTGTGTAGATCCAGGAGAGGAGATCTCGAAGATCTAAACTGACGGTGGAGAACTTTTGAGGAGAGTCACGAAATATCACAAGCCATTGGATCAAGTGGAGCTGCAAAGAGGTTAGTGACGGAGAAGAGATCTGACCATAGATCTGGAGGGTATTGTGAGCCATTGATCAAGCACCTCGAGCATTTCGGCATTTCGGTATTTTGGCAATTGGGGATTCCATGGAGCAGGGATACGATAGAGGTCCTTGTCTCCCAAAATCCCAAATCATGAAATAACAAAATAGTGAGGTCAGACGTGGACCGTAGATCTCAGGGATTATTGTGAGCCGTTGATTGAATGCCAAGATATTTCAGCATTTCGGCGATCGAGAAGAGGAGTGGACAACTCCATAAGATGCAAAGTTGCGAAACGCGAAACGCCGAAATAAGCGTAGCCGTCGATCTGAGAAAGATCCGAGTCATAGATCTCGGGTCATCAGGATTTCAGCATTTCGGCAACCGAGGATCCCAAGGAGCAGAGATATCCCTTGTACCCTGATTTCACAAAACACAAAAACCTGAAAGAATAGGCGCTGGGACATTTCGACATTTCAGAAACTAGGGATTCCAAGAAGCAGAGATATCCCTTGTACCCTGATTTCATGAAACACGAAAACCCGAAATAATAGGCGCTTTCGACATTTCGACAACCGGGGATTCCAAGGAGAAGAGATATCCCTTGTACTCTGATTTCGCGAAACGCAAAAACCCAAAAGAATAGGCGTTGGGACATTTCGTCATTTTAGCAACCGAGGATTCCAAGGAGCAAAGATATCCCTTGTACCTTGATCTCGCAAAAACGTGAAACCCGAAATTGCGATTCATGAAAGATAGGAAGGATAAGTGTGCGGTCATGGCTCTTGGTTGTGTGTTGTGGGAGCTCACACTTGATGCTTGGAAAAGTCAACTAAGCATTTGTGGGGGACCTGTGTGTTCATTCGAAGGGTTCCAGTTTGGGACCAGAAGAGCCATTTCATCTCTGGAACCAGAGGATCCTGACCGGGAGGTCGCACATCCCTTAAGAGGGATAAGGGGTCTGCATTAGGGAACCAAAAGATCTTGACCGGGAGGTCGCGCAACCCTTAGAAGGGATAGGGGGTCTGCATCATTCCTCATGGTCAGAGTTTAAATCAACAATCAGGAAACAATTTTATCCATTAGGGTATTTACATAAAGAAATGATGGAATGGCCAAACTTAAGGAAAAGTGAAGGACAAACTATACAAAGTTTCACAAAATAATTTAGGAAGAAAGATCTTGCATTGAACATTCCTTTAGATTCTTATGATAATTTAATGAACTATATTATTCACAGTTGTATTCGACATACTTTACTCTTGTTTAACCCCACTAGTCTTGACGAAGTTTTTGTGCAAGACATTCACCTAGAGAACAAGGGGGAAAATGTTCAAGAAGATCCCACAAAGAAATATTCCAATTTCCCACATAAGACTTTTAAGAAGTTTAAAAGGAAGGACAAGAAGACCACTACAGTAACGAGAGAAGGAGGAAAACCATATTGAACTCATTACAAGAAGAGCGGTCACAAATGAAGAACACTAATGGAAATTGCATCTGGAAAAGAAACCGAAATAGTTCGGTGGAAAGGGGAAGAAAAAGACCGTTGCTACGGTACAAAAAGATCTTGGTTCTGATTAAGGAGATGAAGGAAATATCACAGTGGTTGGAGTATAAGGTAAATATTCTCTTCATGCTAGTTCTAGTTCCAATGATGAATCTCATGTTGATGAACGAAAGAGGAATGAGCTATTTCACATAAGATTAGTATCTAAATATACTAAGATAGATACATTATTTGATTTGGGTTCCCAAGTAAACTTAATATCTAAAGCACTTGTCAAGAAGATGGGTCTTGAAACGAAACCACATACGAAACCTTATCCACTTGGTTGGGTATGCGACAAAGAGAAACTTAATGTCACCAAACAATGTAGGATAAGATTTTCTATTTCTTCAAAATTGATTGATGAAGTTGATTTGAATGTTGTACCACTTGATATATGTGGCATAGTGTTGGGAAGTCCTTATCTTTATGATAGAAAAGCAGTCTTTTTTCAACATGAGAAAAAATACCACCTTACTAAGGGGGGAGTGGAATATATTGTTAGAGCTCACAACATGACGGTAAATACCACACTTGTTAGTGTAGGACAAGTGAAAAGACTCATAAACACTAATAAGAGATATGTACTCATGGTCATCAGAGAGAAATATGTCAGGACATCCGACGCTTTCCAAGGGTGTGATCCATCTCATAGAAAGGAGTTAATTGATATTGTTTCTAAGTATGATGATATTTTTAAGGAACTAGATGGATTATCTCCTAAGAGGGAAATCCAACATGAGATACATCTTCAACAAGATTCTCCTTTGCCTAATGTGGGAATGTACATGATGTCAGTTGTGGAGATGATAGAGATCAAGAAGCAGATACAGGGTTTATTGGATCAAGAGGTCATCAAGCCCACATCATCTCCTTGTGGTTCTTCGATCATGATTATTCTAAAGAAGGATGGCACATGGCGAATGTGTGTCGATTACTGGGCCTTAAATAAAATCACAGTGAAAAATTGATACCCTCTTCCTTGTATAGATGATTTACTTGATCAATTGAATAATGTTGTCTATTTCACTAAGTTGGATTTTCACAGTGGATATTATCAAATCAGAGTCGTAGAACAGGATGCATGGAAATCTGCCTTTAAAACCAAACATGGGTTGTTTGAGTGGTTGGTTATGTCCTTTGGGATTTGTAATGCTCCGACAACTTTCATGCGTGTGATGAATGATGTATTCATTTATTTCATAGATGACTTTGTGATTATATATTTAGACGACATTTTTTTTTTAGAGGGACATGGGATAGGTATATGAGGCATGTAAAGAAAGTATTGGATACTTTACAAAGGGATAAGTTGTATGTAAAATTGTCTAAATGTGAATTTGGCAAGGCTGCACTTGTATACTTAGGTCATATTGTAGGAGGAGGACAATTGAAAATTGACCCTTCCAAAATTGATGTAATTGTAAATTGGCCTGAGCCAAAAAGTGTAACCAAAGTTCGAAGCTTCTTAGGTGCAGTACAATATTGGAGGAGATTCATTCCCAATTTCTCCTTCATAGCAACTCCTTTGCATGCCTTAACTAGTGTGAAGAACACTTTTCAGTGGGAAGGAAAGCAACAAAAATATTTTGACACTTTGAAATGGAATATCAATACCGCACCAGTATTAGCACTGTCGAATATTCAACAACCTTTTGAGATCGAGACAGATGCCAGCAGATACACCATGGGTGCAATACTAATGAAATATCATAAGCATATCTGTTACCACTTTGAAACTTTTAACCAAGCTGTTGTTAACTATCCTACATATGATAAAGATTTGTATGCATTAGTCCTTAGTGTAAATAAATGGAAGCACTACTTTTTAGGGCAGGAAACCATTATACATATAGATCACCAACCCTTACAGTATCTTCAAGCATAGACCAAATTGAAACAATCTCGACACTACATGTGGATGGGTTTTCTACAACAGTTTCACTTGGTAATCAAGTATAAGAAGGGTACAAGTAACAAGGTAGATGATATTATTTCTAGACCTCCTATTGTTGCCTCTATTATTTTGAAGAATTCTTCTTTATCTCATGATAGCTATATAGAACAATATGCCACTGATGAAGATTTTAAAGAAGTATATACGAAGCTAACCCTTGGTGCACAGGTAGAGAACTATTGACTGCAGGGAAAGTTACTTTACCATCTTGGAAAGCTATGTATTCCTACAAGTGAACAAGTCCATGTAATATGAGAAGCTCATACTTCTCTTGTGTCTAGGAATTTTGGGGTAGGAAAAACTATAGCTCATTTACAAAGGTTTTTTTACTGGCCTCAAATGAAAGCAATTGTAACTAAATATGTAAAGGGGTGTGTGATGTGTTCTATGTGTAATCCCACTAATAGAAAACTGGGGCTATACTCACCACTTCTTATTCCATCCCATCCATGGGAAAGTATATCCATGGATTTTGTAGGGGGTTTACCCATGACCAAAGGGGGTCATGAATATTTGTATGTTGTAGTGGATAGGTGCAACAAAATGTGCATCTTGATGCCTTGTAAAAAGCAGATCACTGTTGAGCAGACTGTTAATCTATTCTTTCAACATGTTTGGGTTCACTTTGGATTACCCACATATATCATCTTGGATTGAGATACTCAATTCTTTGGATACTTTTGGACTAGCTTGTGGAAGATGATGGACACCAAATTGAAGAGGAGTACTTCTTTCCATTCACAGACCGATGAACAGACAGAGGTGGTAAACCGAAGAGTGGTACTATTGCTTCGAGGCTACTGCAACAAGTGTACCGAGGTATGGGATGAACAAATACCCTATGTACAACATGCGTACAACCGAGCTTTACATTCATCCACACAGAGTTCACCTTTTGAGACATGTTTTGGGTACCTACCAAAGGTTCCTTTGGACTTGATGTACGAGAGAGATACTGATGTAAATGAAGACTAAACAGAGGACAGAGCCCGCAAGTTCATCCAAAGGATAAAATAGATACACTAGGAATTCAGGGAACAATTGGAGAAGATTCAAGAAAAGTATAAAGCTCAACACGACAAGCATAGGGTTGATCATCAGTTCGAGGTTGGAGACCATGTATGGCTTCACATCAACAAGGAGAGGTTGAAGGGTGAAGGCAAGAAACTCAATCCCATTCATTATGGACCCTTCACTATCTTAGAGAAAAGAGGTACCAATGCTTTTCATCTAGATATTCTGCCTTATATGTAGATATACGCAGTTGTGAATGTTGAGAACTTGAAACTTTTTTAGTCTCCCATGATCATGGATCAAGATGAGGAAGTTTCAATTTTTTCAGTTGATGAATTTTCACCTGAGTACTTGGATGAGTTACAGGAAGATATCATCCTGGGCAAGAGGAAGAGGACGTCACGTAGGGGTGACGTTGATTATCTTTGAGTACGTTTAAAGGGCACCCATCTAAGAAAACCAAAGTGGATTGAGAAGGAAAAAGTGAGGGAACTCTTCCCTCACTTACCAGTTGATTGATGAAAGATTTTGGTGGTCCAAAAATCTCTCAGTGGGAAGGCATGATCCAAAAAGGATCTAGAGAAGGCTAAGAATAACTCAGAACTCACAGAGGCATCTCAGAACTCTTAGAATGGATTCAACAGACAGAGAAAGGGAAAAAAATCAAAGTTCCCAAAACTCAGTGAAAATAGCATGATCGTGAAGAGTACGTCGCAAGATATATAACAACGCAAATAGATCATCAAATGAAGTTATAGTTTGAAATATATTCACGGTCAAAGATGCAGTCAACCAGGACCAGTGAACAGGGGACACATCATCATTTGTACTGTTGAAATCAACATGATGTCAAAATCTTACATGGCAGGGTGACATCATTGTATGGATGATGATGTCAACATGCCACGTGGTAGAACCACAGGAGGCCATGTGTCACCCACCAGTGGACTTTTCAGGGGTCCATACAGACCAATAGGAAAATGCCATGTGGCACCCCAAGAGATGCCACGTGGCACCACCTAGGGAGTTTCATGTGTCAGTACAGAGGGGAAGGGGTAAGCCACGTTAGCATGTGAGCAGGAAATCAACAGGTGCCATGTGGCCCAATCATGGGGCGACACGTGGCATCCCAAGAATTCCCAATGTTAGCCCGTGAGTGATTTTTGTTTTAAAAAAATAATTCACGGGTTCGCCAAATCTGGCATACCACGCCAAATCCACAACAATCATTAGTGGAGTTTTTAGCAAACCGACAAACATAGTGGCGGTTTTAAACCATGGATAAACTTATATGTAACCACTACCAAAAATAGAGTCCGACGGGTTCGACCCCGAAACCTCTGCTCAGAACAAAGCCTTTAAAACTCTGCTCTAACCAATGCGCCAAGGCGTGTGCCTTGGTATATTTGCCTCATTTAATATTTAAGAATGCATTTTGGGCCAGAGCCGAGGGGAAGGCACGCGACCATACTGTACAATTCGGCCTGGATTTTGAGGTAGATGCTATCATAATTGTTGGTGCAGAGGGCACAAAAACCTAGACAAGATTTATCTTGGACCTAGGAGTGCCAGAGTTAGATCAGAGTGTGGAGATAGTCATTTTTTGGTAATTCGACGCCACGAATCCAATGGTAATTTTTTTTTTTTTCTAATCTGAGTATTATTTCTGCAGCTTGATTTCAGAAGGAGGTATATTCATGTATTTGCAAAATTCTTTTGTTGAGTTAATAAAATAACCTACCCATTTAAGAGTAGGACTCGGAGACGTAGTCCACCAGGGATGAACTCCGTTATCAAGTTTTTATGTTCAGATATGATGCTTATGTCTCTTCATTTCTAAGTTTTGCCTTCTTTAATGGTGCCCATTAATTTATGCTCATTTAATACAATTCTTTATAAGTCACGATGAAAAGATCTTGGATCAACCTCCCAATACCAGCCCTATCCCTAAGGGTAACCCACTTACTAGGGTGCAATGTCAACCACCAAAGTGAAAAAGGGAAAAGAACATAATGTCCAAGCAAACGTAACATAATCAAAAGTAGTAATAGATGCAACAAACTCAAATGCCTCAAATATTGAAATGGCACTCACCATAATACCTAATTTGTACCTCATGGAGAAAGACCCAATGTCTTCTAGAGGCCAGGTGACATGGTGGATGTCGTCGTGACAAACCTGGAGTTGTGGTGGTGAGGTGGGTCTCTGTCTTCTCAAGTGGACATTGCTGGTCAATATGTCTCTTGGTACTCAATGTCTATAACCTGAGGGCCTTGAGACATCATCTCCTTAGTTATCCCTAGGAGTTGGGGATAATATATGGATCCTACTTAAGGACATGTTCTCATCGTAGAGTGCATGAGAGCCACAACATATCCTAGTAGACCTGTGCCTACACTGAAATGTCACACTGTAAAATCTAGGGTGGTTCTATCACCCTTCATCCATATACATCAAAATAAAAAATGAAACTAATCTAGAAAAGAAAATTTTATCATTTTTTCAAAAAATTCTAAACTAAACATGAACTCAATATAAAAGTAGAGAAAAATGAAATATCAAATGCATCTAAAATATCATGAGAAATCAATATGAAAATGCAAGGAAATAAAGATGACCTACCTACCTACCTGGGGCCTTGGGGCCCTAAAGATTAGGTCCTAAAATGTGAGGTGAAGTCTTCCAACTAGTTCAACCATCTGATCATCTCATCAAAGTATCTCCCCTTGTGATTAATTATGTAATACAAAAAATATAATTCAAGCACATAATGAAACTCATGGAGATGGGTAGGAGGGAGGAAATCTTGTTGGAAAGAAGAACCATCAACCAGCTCATCCTGCTTGAAAGTGTAGCCAAAAGCCTGATCAATCCATCTATGAACATGACTATCATATGTAGATGATGCTTCATATCCATGACTAAATTGACCATCTCCTTGTCTTCGTGTGTAGTAGGAAAAGAAGTGAGGGAAGCTTCAAGTGGATCTTCAACATGATGTGTTTCGTGGAAGTATTCTTCATCATTGAAACCATATTTCTCTGCAAGGGCTTTCTCTTCATCTTCTCCTAAAATGTCATTTCCCCATGAATGCTAAGAGGAGGAAAAGGATCCCAAGAAAACCCGTTGGTCTCCAAAACAAGGGGAAATGGGGTAAGGCACAACCTCACGTCTAGAGAAAAAATCCTCCCTCAGACTTAGGAAAATTCGCTTCTTTATCTAAAAATCCCACCAAAAGTCTCAATATGAAAGTAATTTCATTTGGTAGTGTGG
The DNA here is from genome assembly GCA_009831015.1 of Picea engelmannii. Classification (NCBI taxonomy): domain Eukaryota; kingdom Viridiplantae; phylum Streptophyta; class Pinopsida; order Pinales; family Pinaceae; genus Picea; species Picea engelmannii. Next base: position 49,822 of record ML825874.1, on the reverse strand, counting down.
AACTTAGAGTACCCCAGACTAGCCATGAACTGGTGTCTATCAAAATCTGATCACAATGGCTGAAAATATTCATAGAACAAATACGCATTCCCAAAAGGGTACATATCGAGGGATGACCGACGATCACTCAGAGTATGCTACGACAAGTCATCCTCGAAGGGGAGGAACAAATCTATAACCACATCATCACTAGGATGCCAAACATTTGAATCATACATGCGTGAATACCAACCCTCTAATGATGACAACTCATCCTCTTTGGCTTGAGATCTAACCTCAATGTCGTAAATGGGGTCTCTATAAAAAATGAAATGACCACAATCCCATCTATGTCTCCCAACCTGTATGAAATCATCATTGTGATTGTCAACTATATCCGTGGTTTGTTCCATGATTTCACCTATATCATAGGGGTTGATTACTTCTTCAGAAGACTAGACAACTTCATCTTCTTCAAAAGGGAAGGTGGATAACAATGTCTCGTTCAGGCCTTCTGCAAGAGAAACTTCATCGAGATCCTCTCGGTAGATTTCTTCATTTCCACAATCATGGAATAAAGCATCATCAAAGTTTTCAAAAGGATTATAACTTTCCATGTTACCCTTTTGATGTACAAGAGGAATATCATCAAAGGGGCATGCCAACGCAAGTGCTTCATTTTCAGAAGGATCTTCTTTATTTTGTCAACTTTCTTCATGGATCTACTCTTCAACCAAGTCTTCGTCATCTTCAATAGAATCAAATATTTCACCATCGTGATATTGATCTCTAACAAATTTGCATATTTATTCAGGCATCAAGAATGATCGATCCTGGGTTGGAAATCCTTCTCAGTTGTTGTACCTTTCTGTCACAACGTTACACAATGATTTTACTCTGAAATAGGAAATGGAAAGCTTCCATGCCATGTTCAGGGTATGCTTCCTCTTATAATTTTGAAGGATAACATTGTACTCTTTCTTTCTTTGCACACAAAACTTGACCAGGAAGTCCTTATCATGGTAATGTTCCAGTAATTGTTCACAGAACTCATTGTCTTCCTGTATGTTTTCCTTGAGGCACTCGAAACTTTACCCATTACTATCATCCTTAATCTCTTCTTCTTCAAATGTTCTTTTATCATATTTTAGAAGAAGTGTTTCTTTCAAACCTTCAATAAATTATGAAAGAAATGAGAATCCGTGGAGAATGTACTCAAGGTCTTGAATAATATCTTCAAGATTTTTATGGCCCTAATGCTTGAGGAAGTCTTGGATAAGGATTATTGAGGAAGAAATAATTTTGGGGATACAAGAATATATGATCCAATCTCTTTTCCCTTCTTCGAGAGATAACATAAACAACTGTATAATCACATCTTCTTGTTATAAGTTGCAGTGTATGATGAATTCAACGAACTTGGTGACATATGCAATAGCTGAGGATGGACATGAATCAACTATTTCATCAGGCATTTGTTTGGATACCAATTAACAGAATGAACATCCAAGGCTTTGTATGCCTCATGAAATCACCAAAGAGACATACTTCCATTACTTGGGTAAACACTTCAAAGAAGTTGTCAGATGAGATCAAAGGGTAGAAAGGGAAAGGTGGGTTCTTGGAAGGTGGAGTTTCCAAATGATCCTTAAAAATATCTCATCAAGGGTGGAAGGGGAATGTCCTTCAGGTGGATTCCCGGGAAAGCTAGGGAAAGGCTTTGGGATAGCTTGCCAAAATGTCATTAGGGTTCAGAAGAGGATTAAAAATCCTCCCTGGCAATGATGCCAAAATTTTATCACACAATTTTTAGGTTGGGAAAATCCTGATCCAAACCTCAATATGGTGAAAAATAAGAGAACACCTACCAACTGTCACCTTAGGCAAGTATTATCGTCACTTTAGAGATGAAGTAATCACCTCAAGGGGGGAATCTCAATGAACCTAGGGGTAAATGAGATGGAAAGTGGTATGATGGAAGGGTATCCCCTATAGGTCGAGATACTAAGTGCGGAAATTCTTGGGAAAGAGTCTTGGTGGTACCCAATGATTTCCTAGATGTATGCGTACTTGCAATGGGTGATTTGTACCTGCCCAAGACACAAGGAAAGTCGAGTATGCATGTAATATGTTAGGTGGAAAAGAAAGTTAAGATTTTTTCCCCTAATTGCAGCAGTAAACAATAATATATATTATAAAAAAATATATAGTAAGAGTTGAAAATAAAGATGTTATAAGTCTAGTTGAATAAGCAAGAGACAAGCTAGTGAATACTAGTTTAACCCAAGAATGAAAGAGCAAGACTTTAGCATGAAACAATGATGAAATGAAATAGCATTTCAGAGATAATATTGAAGCCTTATGTAAGTAGCATTCAAGTTGTTACATACAAGAGACCAACCATCAAAACTTGCCAACAATCCACCCAAAATGTGCATTAGGGTCAGTAGATTATGGGGGCAAACTTTTATCAACCTTTGACGGTTGGTTTGTGAGTTAAATATAAAGTTGTATTAATGTTTATGTAGCCCTAATGGTTGTAGATAAATTGTTATAACATCAGCAAGAATAACTTAGCCAAATATGATGCCCTAGTGGCTCAACCAAGCATTAAATCATAGAACTGATTTCAATTTAGACAACCTCAAACTTATGATATTTCACGTTAACCAATGCAAGATTTTATTTCTCCAATGCAATTATTTTTAGTGATTTTAGCTATTGGGTTATGTAGTCAAGTAAATACACAACTAACACTGCTATCTCCTTGGGGGTGTAAACCCTCTTACTCCCCAAGGCAAGCAAATGCTAACTAGGAGATACTAGAAGGGTGTAAACCCTTTTACTTCTTCTAGTAAAACCTTGAGAAACAAATGACTTCTAGACAAAAATGATAGATAATGGTGGGGTTGTAAATCCTTATACTCCCCAAGAAATATATCAAATCAAACTTGTAACCAATTAATGAAGCATCACCAAGATAAATCCTTACCTAGTCCAAGAAATGACAAGATAAATCTCCTCTTAGCAAGATAAATCCACCACAAATGCAACAGAAAAAATACAAGATAGGTAGCGCCCTAATTCTTCCACCAATAGCATGAAGAAACCATAACAAGAGTAGAAGAGAGAAGAGATTTCCCAAAGAGGGAGAAAATTTCAGCTAGGAAGGCTTCTCACAATGGGAGAGCTATGATAAATGAGATACAAATAATCTCTATTTATACAAAAAGTTCTAAACATAGTTTTCCACATAATTTAGGGTAAACCGCAAGATAAGGGGTCAACAACCTGTTGGCAGCCAGATATTCATGTCAATTTTATCAATGTTTAAAACATAGTCTTATTGGGATAAAATTTTCTATAGCTTCCTCTTTGTGTCTGCGAAGACTTCAATGATGTTTTTGTTTTGAAAAATTTGTTTGATTAGCTGTGTGTTTGATTTCATTTCTTTTAATCTCTCGTTTTTTCATGTTCAATTTCATGACTGTTTAAGCATGAAATTGAAACAAGTTATGGTTTGAACACATCGTACATATTCTAGAGTTTCTCTTTATGAAATTGGATGAATACCTAAGGGAACCTAATGATCTTAATAACCTTAAAGGCTTTTGAACTTATCGTGTTATGGGTTGATTTCTTACCATTAGCATATGAGTCGCTCACCTTTGAGGTATGCCTTAGGCATTTTATTCTTTTTGATTTTTTTATTATCACCTACCACATTTACGATCGCTTATGAAACTAAAATTTGATACAAGGTTGGAGTATGAACGCTATCACATTATTTTCATATCACAGTCTCATCGTTATTGTACAGGACTATCAACCACACACTAAAACAATTACTCCTTCGTCCTTCTGCCTTAAGATCACATTCATTACCTTGGTGGTGGTGTTTCATTTTGGGGCTAGGTGGTCAGTAGAGGAGGTGGTTCTCAATCACACTTGTCCTCTAGTTTAGCATTTACTCAACAACCTGAGTGGTGGCTATGGTGTCTTTCTCTCGAAGCCTTAGTTATCAAGTCTCCTCCGAAAATGCAGAGCTTATCCTTTATATCTTGTGGTTTAAAAAATGATCCCCCCTTCGCTACTCCTACTGGTATTTAGTGACCAAACTGATGGCACTTGTGGTGAGGATGGAGCCGAATGGCTCACAAGCCCTGCTCTCACACGATGACATTGTTGACGATCTCTTGGTTTTTGGTTGGGTTAGGTTCATACAATTATTCGAGGGTTTTAACCTTGAGGTTGCTCAATATTTTTCCAAAACCTTTGATGATGCCAAGGCCAATATAGGAGATTTACAGTTGGAAATGACTGAGGATTAAATTGCAGAAGCCACGGGATTTCCCCAAGAAGGAGCTCGTTGGTTCAAAAATTTCAAATTCGAAGGCATCCCTTGGCACCTGCTAATGGCTTCCAAGAGGTCACGCTACAATGTCAAAGGTACACCAATTGTTTTGTTTAAACCTCGATGACACAGTTTACTGTTGATACTCAAGTAGTTTGTCACCTGCAAGGGTAGATATAGACTAGTTTTCTTGTTTCATTTCCATTTTTTGATGGTGTTTTTAGGTTTTGGTTTAAATATGCCATTCTACTTGCTTAAAAGCCTGTGAAAAATGGCTAGATTTTACCAAAGGAAAAACCTTAATGCACAGTCTAGCTTATTCCATCACAGCCTGATTCAAATCTTAGTCATTTCACAACTGTCAAAGGTTGGGGATAATTGGAAAGTTTTCGTGGATAGAAATGGTTTCTCTCCACCTAAGACCATAATCGACTCACCTCTGTGTTTTGATGAGCCCTCTAGTCCTTGCATATCGACTCCTTCTCTATGAAACCTTCATGTCGAATTACAAGGAAGCCATGTGTCAATAACCAAAACCCTTGTTGTTTTTCATAAGTCATCCAAAGGCACACACCAGATGCATGATTTTATTCCTAAGCAATCCTTAGAAGATGTGTTGGATAATTTGAAGGGTAAGGTCCTAGTTGTTCCTAGTCCTGGTCCAGATATGGTTGATTTAAATGAAATCAAGAAACATGGTAGACGTAAAACAAAGAGATTTCTAGACATTGATTTTAAGAACAAAATATCTGGTCGACTCATATCCAGAATGTCTAGGAATCGACATCAAGATCGTGAAAAACCTATCCCTATTATTGATGTCTAGGACCGAATTTCTATCGATGATACCAACACCAATGCACCCCAATTCGATTTCGTATCGAATCTGCCTCCTTTCTTAAAGAACCAACAAGGTTTTTTAGGTAGTCAACATGATCTCAAAGAATCACGGAACAAGGTAAGTCACCCACCACAGATCATACTCAGACTTTACCAAATCATGAACTGGTGTATTGTGAGAGTTGTTTCAACTAGATTGAAAGGTACTATTGAAATATTCCTTAACTACAGGTGCAGTTGAATCAAGTGGTCACTCAGAACTCAATTCTTGAAAGGGAAAATGATGAGCTCAAAGCTTGTGCTCGATCGACTTCACACAGAGCCAACAAGCATATTAAGAGATTTGGAAATGTGGTGATTAAAAACTCCACCAATTTCAATACTATTATAAACTCATATTTTTTTGATGTTTCTCTTTCGAATTTATGATTGGTAAATAGTTCCTTTGTATTTCATGATTTGATTTTATTTGGATAATAAGTAAATTCGTTTTGATTTCATTTTTATTTAGACCAGCTACATAATCGAAGATTCTGTAGCTTGTCTTTTGAATTATTTATTTTTCTTATTGTCTAATTTAGATTTCGTTTTCCTTGTCTCAGGTGAACAACAGGTTGATGTGCTATGATTAATGAAATGAGTCATAGGTTGAGCATATAACGGACTTGTAATTTTCGTTTTTTTGAAAAACAATGTTTTATGATGTAACTATTTTGGATTGTAAGATTTTAAAAAAATTATCTTTTTGTTATTTTATTTTAGTAAAATCTTATTAAAAAAGATGTGCCTCTATCATGCATGATATGAGGAACAGATCAGGAACTGTTTAAATAGTGATGCTTTCCCAGTGATAGGGTCGATTCCTGTTGGACCATATGATGGACTTATTTTTTTGAAACTATATGGGAAAACAATTTACTCTTTGTCTTTCGTCTTGTGTAGACTACGCAATGTTTTCATTGTTTTCTCATGTAATTTCTAGATGTGAAATTTTATCTGTACCGAACTAGCTTTAGTCTGTTATGCATATAATTTTTTTATGTCATGTTCTTCTTTATGCAGTTCATTATATTTTGGTGTTGTTGATATCTGTGATTGTTCACCTATCCAATCATTTTGAGTTTACATCTAATGTTAGGTAGTTGGTAATACCATTCACTGAGAGTTGGAATTTCTTTCATTTTCTGTTATTGGACATTCTAAAGTCACATGATATAAAATCATTTGTCTTTCTGTCATCCCATACTTGTTCCAGAATATAAAAGACTTCTTTGAGTTTTTTAAGGAAGCATCATGCTTGCTTTTTTCATAGGTTTACACTTGACATAGGCTAAGAGGATCTTATACAAATATAAAGAGACAAATCTAGCTTAGTACTGTTGATCAACGTAAGGTTAGTTAGTTTATTATTTATTTAATTCGTTGGTTTGAAAATGAATAATGATTGCATCATTAAACGTTGAATGCTTTGTCCATTATCGTTTTATCATTTACAATATTATTCACTCATTGTTATTAGTTTGTTAAGTATAGTACTAGTACAGTTTTGTTTATTTTTAAATCTTGTTTAGATCTATTAGTTTAAAACAATTATTTTCACAAGGTTTTACTTAAAACTTGTAATTGTATATACCTTTTGTATATAATACCACTGTTAGTTGAGGCAATTGTAATTAATGTGTTGATTGATAGAATTGTACATATATTTATTTCACATCTTTTAGTTATTTTAGAATCCTAGCTGGCTAACAAATTCATAAAACCCGTTAGGGTAGATTATCCCAAACAACTTGGGTTAAATAGACAACCCCGGTCTGGATCTTCCCTTCCTGTTGATGGTGTTTCATAAATGCTCGTCAACACAAACCTAATATTTCCCCTTTATACAAAATAATACTTTTTTAATTTATAATTTGCACATAAGTAAAAACCTAAGTAAGATTTCACCCTTCTAGTGTGAATTTTTGGCACTTTTTGTAAGTTGTTGGAGAAGGATATGGTGAGATAGGCCTCCAAAGGCCATGTTTCCTCATTCTAAGCCTCTTTTTCATGATCCATGGTTTCCTTCCTTCAAAACGTGCCAAGTGTCCTCAACCACCACCAAAACCCTAGCCCTACCATGACGTCAATCCCTCAAGAGTGACATTTTAGCCTTCTTAGGAAAAACGTTTGGGTGGTAGGGGATAGGTTAGGTCCTCCATGATGTCCTCTTAGAATCCAAAGGTATGTCTTCTTGACCCGACATGTGGGCCCTTGGCATCCAACCTGTGGGATTCAAGCGCCATGGAAGCCCAAGCTTGGCTTGTTATTCCAAAATTGTCCACCAGCTCGGTCCTACAAAAAAAATGGATACACCCTCAAAGGATCTCAATTAAAATCATCATGATGAGTAAATAAAATCAATAAAAGATCCATATAATCATTTACATCCAAACTACCTCATCAAAATAAACCAATGCTCAAATACTGTATGCAATTTGCCAAGTTTAGGTATGGGAGGGTTGAAGAATTGTAGCTCAAGTTTATGGGTGTTTCCTGAGGTGGCCTCCTTCTAAGTCATGCAAATGAGTTGACATGGATGAGGGGAAGAATTTTGGGCATGGGGTTTATGACATACAAGGGGTTGTAGTGTCTCATTTATGGGTGCCTTTGAAGAGGGTGTGTTGCACCTTCGTTCTCAATGCATCTTTTTCCAAACCCATTTAATGCCATTAATTAATTAGAAATCCAAAACCTTGGCTACTCCCTATTTGTGAATCTATTAGCTTGGGGGGTATTACCACAAGGCCACTTGAAGCTAGAGGTACATAGAGTTCCATATGCACGGAAATAAAGGGACACAACATAATTATACACACCTCAACAAGTGGTGACATTTATATAATGCTAATTTTCTTTTGTAGGTTTTTGATTTTTTAGGAGAAGCATTTCATTGCTCTCAAGACCTTTTTGGGTGAGCATATGGAAGGTTCATGGGTAGGATTTTATATTTTTTTTTCTATCTCCCCTCTGGGCCTTCAACCCCTTCTTCCCATGAAATGAGGGACAACCCCTTCTTGGGTCAGTTGACCCAAAAATCCCAAAAGATAAGGAGATGAGGGGATGAATTGTGGAAAGTGATAAGTATGGTCAGGAATGGCACAATGACTCATCAAAAGGACATCCCAGTAGAAACCCTATCCCTAAGGTGATCCACTTACTAGGGAACAATGTCAACCACCAAAGTGAAATAGGGAAAAGAGCATAATATCCAAGAAAACGTCACATAATCAAAAGCAATAATAGATGCAACAAACTCAAATGCCTCAAATATTTATATGACACTCACCATAATACCTTAATTGTACCGGATCAAGACCTAATGTCTTCCGGAGGCTAGCTGATGTGGTGGATGTCATTGTGACAAACCTATAGTTTTGGTGGTGAGGTGGGTCTTTGTCTGCTCAAGTGGACATTGATGGTCAAGTTGTCTCTCGGTACTCCATGTCTACAACATGAGGGCCTCGATAAATCATCTCCTTAGTTATCCCTATGATTTTGGGATAATAGGGACTAAGAGGATGGGCCATGACCAACCACAAATTTTATAGCTACCATCTTTAAACACCTTTATGTAGATCATCTAAGCATGGTCCAATACAATACATGAGTATAACAATGGTCACACTTTTAGCTAATACATGATGCAATAATACAAAGCATGGTGGTAGCATACCCGATCATCGAACTATGGGCTTGAATATAATCAAGATAGGAAAAAAATATACTCATATGATGGATCATATCTAGTGGAAAAATATGAGGTGCACTTAAGTGAATTTGAGGTGTAACAACTAGCTTCAACTTGGGGACATGTGCTTATCTCAAGAGTGCACGAGAGATCCAAAATATGCAAAATACCTATTAACTTGAAACATTCTCACCATATGGATGTGAAATGTAGGGGAGGGCTTCCCTAAGATATAAATAAATCCATGCATAAATGAAATGGAAACAAGGACACATTAGTAACACCATATCTCAGAGAAAATATACGTAACATGTGAGCATCATCTTATTTTATTCTAAAACAAAAGAAAAATGCAGAAATCAATAAAGTAAATGAAACACACATGTAAATCAAAGGCTAAGGGACTTACTGTTTTACAAGGATGCCCCATGGCATCATATATTGTCTTCATAGAACATCTTCATAACTTGCCCATCCATAGGAAAAGGTAGTCTTTCACCATCCAAATGACTAAGATAGAAAGAATTGTTACCTACAATGCCATCAATTTTATAAGGACCCAACCAAAGGCTTTCGAACTTACCATGTTCACTTTCTTTGTCATTCCTCTTGCTCCACATGAGAACAAGATCACCTTTGTAGAAATTCTCATAGTGAGACTTTTTGTCAAACTTTGTATTTATCTTTTCTTGACTCTTTGCTAGGTGATCAAAGGTGTGTCTTCAATTATTTCCAGAATCGATTAGCTAGTTGATTATGTTCTAAACTGCATATTGATCAGATGAAAAATTTTGCATTATCTTGTAAACTGGGATCTTCAAATGAATTGGCAAAGTTACTTCCATCTCGTAGACTAGCTCAAATAGGATTTTACCATTGGAATTATTCTTGGTTATTCTAACAACCCATAGAGAATACGTGATATTTCTATCCCAAATTTTCTTGTTATCCCTCACTGTATTCTTAAAGATGGTCATTAAATTCTTATTACTTGACTCTATAGGACCATTTCCTTAAGGGTAGTAGTTGGAGGAGTGGGATAAGACAATGCCATCGTTAAAACAAAAGGTTCACAACTTCGAAGAATTAAAAGATTTGGCATTTTCTACGATGATATTCTCTTATAAAATATCCATGACCACCTTTTCAATGCCCCCCTTAATTGGTATGGCTTCAACCCAGTTCATAAAGTAATATGTGGTTGTGAGGATCCATTTATACCCATGGCTAGAATTATATTTGAACTTTCCTATGAAGTCAAGGACCCATTGTTAGAAGGGTGCTTCTACTATGACTGATTGTAAAGGGAGGATTGTAAGCCTTTTCTTTCCTGTGAAAATCTAACAAGGTTGACATGATATTACGAACTTGTGAACATCTAAACATATACTAGGCCAATAATAACCACCTCTCAAAATATTGTGGGTAGTGGTTATTTCTGCATGATGAACACCACATGGCCCCTTATGGAATTCATCCATTAACTAATTATAATCTTCTAGGTCTACACATTTGAGGATTAATACCTAGGGATTCCTCCATCCAAGGCCTTGGTTGATGAAACATAATTCAAAGGCCTTTAATCTTAATTCTCTCATTTTATAATATAGTAGGTGATTTGGACTTGGAAGGTTCTTAGGATAGTAAATGATATCATCTTACCAATCATGTTTTTCCAACTCTTCTATGACTATAGAAATCATAGGGAAAGGTTCTTATTTCATTCCAAGAGCTACTTCATTTCCTTCAGCCATCATTTAGTCTGACCCCTATCCCTAAATTAGCTTGGTAGGTCTGATTTCCAAATCAGACTCTTGAATCTTGGCCACCCATTTTCCTACTCCTAATAAATATTTCTGGACAAATATATATTTTACCTATGAGTGGGTAACATAGGAAAATATCCTTGAATATCCCACATATGTCCTTGTTGATAAAAAAAATTGATCACCTAGATTTCTCGCTCTTGGAATAACAAAAACAACTGATATCAGAAGAAGGAAATTTTGGTAGATTATTAGTTCATTGTGTATCCCTCGGTATCAACTTTGTCACACATTGTTTGGATTCAAAATCTGATTTCGTATGCTCAAGATATCCAAATTTTTGTTCAGTCACCCAGAGAGCATTTTTTCATGTGCAACATAACTAATTTTATTGGAAATAATATTTTCAATAATTATGCCCATTTTCGGAACTATGCCCATTTTCTTGGAACCCTGCCTACTTTTGGAACCACACTTACATATTTTCTTGGAACCATGCCTACTTTTGGAACCACACTTACACATTTTCTTGGTTCCATTCTTACCACTCCAAACCAAGTCTTCACTTAGTCTCATTTTCTTGGTTCCACTTTTCTGTACTTAATGTTTCCCCCTAAATTCACTCTTGCATTGATACCCTCACATCATCTCTATCCCGCATTATATATACCTATGCATCCTCTTTCATTCCACATCCCCTCTCCTCCCTGCCATCTCCTCCCTTCATTTATTCATTCTCCCATACTTAGTAATTTTCACGTTCCCCTCACTCCTCTCTTTCATACCTACACTCATGCAGGGCTATCCCCACATCCCCCCCTACCCATTATCCTCTCACCCTGATCCACATCACTTATATTCCCTCACTCCCTCTCCCACACTTAACCATTTCCTCATCCCCCTCACTCCTCCATGTGGACCTAAGTACCTACCCTCCCACCTCCCCTTTCCCCTCTTTCTCTCACTCTGATCCACACTCCCTCTTATATATCTCCTCCCTCGTGACCTCCCCCCTTCCACACTCTCATCCCTCTCCCATTTCTCCAACATTTAACCATATTTCCTAAGATTTTACACACCCAACCACATTATGACACATGACAACCACCACTTATATGATGACACATGGAAACCACTTATATGATGACACATGGAAACAAATTACATTATGACATGTGGAACCCTATAAAAATATGACACGTGGGATATGACTGGGTGTTGACTTTTTGTTGACTAGACGCTTACTGGGTGACGACTAGAGGATGATTGGGCTACCAAAATTTTAATTATTTCATGAATTATTTAAGGGATCGAATCACTAAATATTTTATAGCCTCTATGTGTTTCACACTAAGTCCTTGTTAAAGATTTTAATATATACACTAAAACTTCCAAAAACACCATGCATGTGGGATCTCAATTGAAAGGAAAAAATCAAAATTTCAATGGAGTGGAAGAAATTAGATCAAGGGCTAAGACTAACTCATGATTTAAATGAACGATTGTTGAGCGATGAATTTATGAAATCCATAACTTGAGATCTAGGAGTCGGATTTGGGAAAAACATACCTCATTGGAAATGTAATTCGATGAAGAATATTATGGAATAGGTTTCAAGAGATGAAATTGGACACGATTCTCTCATAAATTGAAATAACAATTACCTTATTTTTTATGGTTTGATGATAGATCTGCTTGGAACCTCAAGTTCCCGAGGTCATATCTTGATATCCAGAACTATGAATCATGCTCATGAGGACTCGTTGGAAATATAAGATGATGAATATTGCATATATAATATTTTACATGGCTAAAATGATATATTTCCTACTTAGAAAATCAAAACATAGTCTACTTTTGTTAAAGGCAGTCAAATTGAAAATTTGAAAATAAAGTTTATTAAACAAATTTTATTAAAGGAATAAGTGGGATCTATTTGGAGGCACAGATTTCAATGACATCAGTCATTAATGATACTTAAATCAAGTATTAATTAAAAATGTTTTACTCAAAAAATGAATCATGGAAAGTTCTAAAAAGGAAAACCCTAACTACTTCAAGAACATTGAGAGCATATTTTAAAAAGGAAAGAGAAGTCACTATCAAGGGGTTAGCAGTTAGAAGTCTCTACAGGGGTGAAACGTATGCAAGAAGCAAAGTTATATCTCTCCAATATTCGGTGGACTGGCCTTCTAATACTTTCCCCTCATCTTCTTCTACTTTCATGTTTCTTTCCATCAAATCTTCCATGAATGTACCAAGATCAGGAAGATTTGGGTCTGAGCAGTTCTTTCTTTGAAATATTCAATCATCTTGTAATATTTCAAGTCCATAGGAGCAGGACCCCTCATAAAAATAATTTTTTTTATTTCATTCAGTTTATTAGTTATCATTGACACTTTGTAGAGGTTGTTTCAACTCTCTTTTTTCTGATATTATTAAACTTGTCATATTTGGATTTTTGTTATAAATTTCTTTTGCTGAGAACTACTCAGGGCACTACATTAGTTGATTTCTTTGACTTGAGTTGAAAGCATGTGATTTCAATTTCCTATCAAAATAGTTTTGAGTTATAATGAATTTATCATTTTAATTTCTTGGAACACCTTTCATTTCTTCATCTTGCAAAAGTAATAACAGATTCTGAGTTCAATTTATGTTACAAGAAAGAAAGAATGTCAGTTCAATGGAGACTCCAAAACCTTGTAGAAAAAAATATATGTTGACACACTTCATCTTATATTTTATTTAAACGATCTAATGCATATTTGTATAACAATATATAATGGTTTTACATTTGTGTATATTAGATTTCTTGGAAGATCTATCGGGGATTGATTTTTAGCATTCACCCTTTACATTCATTGAAAAACTATACAAAGAATATTCTAGTCTTTAAGCCAAAGAGGAGTACCACCTCTATAAAAACACAGGAGGATTCATTTCCTCATGATGTTGTTGTTTGGGTCTTGACCAATCTAAACATCAACAATCCGGAAATGCTTTAATGACTTGACAAGAGCATAAGCTTGTTTCTCCATGATGGCATACTTTATCTTGCCATCTTTGAGAGTCTCACTCATGAAATCTATGGGTTGATCTTCATCTTGATCATTTTTATGAAGCAAAACACCTATGATGGTTTCCACATAAAAAAAAAGAGAACTTGGAAACCTTTCGAATAATTAAGAGTTACTAGCACGAGGTATTTAACAATGGATTAATTAATGGCCTTATAGGATAACTTTCCTTCTTTATCTCATTTAAAATCTACATCCTTATTGAGAAACTTGGTTATAGGCTTGGTTATTTCAAAAATGTTTGGGATAAATCTTCGGATAAAGTTGATTTTGCTAAAAAATGATTGAAGTGATTTCTAGTATTGAGGTGGAAGAATTTGTTTAATGCCTTCAATCCTTTCTGGGTCAACCTTTACCCCATCCTTAGAAACTATGTGCCCAGTAATATTTCCTTCAACAACCCCAAATATGGACTTCTTTGGTTTCAACAATATTCCATACTTGTGACATCATTCAACCACTTGTTTTAGATGTCCAACACGAGAGTTTTTTCCTTTGAAAACTTGATAATATCACCTTGATATATCTCAATTATATTTCCGATAAGATCTCTAAATGCATAATACATGGCTCTTTGAAAAGTGGCACCTACATTGAGTAAGACAAAAGGAATTCTTGAGTATTCAAAGGTTCCCTAAGGTGCAGTAAATGTGGTATTATATCTATCATGTTTATTTAACCACACTTCAATGTAACCTAAAATCCATACAATAATGACATCATTGTCGATCTTTTGCTTCTTTGCAACAAATGTTCCATGTTAGGCAATGGATAATTATCATTTTCAGATGACACATTTAGATTCCTGAAATCAACACAAAGTCTAATCTCACATGTTTTCTTTCTCACAACTATAAGGTTGGATACCCAAGTTGAATTCCTTGTAGGTGCGATAATCTTAGCTTCAAGCAACTTTTGCAACTCTTTCTAAATAAGGGGAGCCAACTTTGGATTTATCTATCTCAACTTTGTTGAAAAGGCTTGGCATCCTCTTTCAAAGGTACAATGTGTTTTATTACATCACCCCTTGTAAGATTTCAAATCATCATGTGACCAAGAAAATACATATCTATACTATTGGATTATTGAGAGGGGGGGTGAATCAGTAATAGCGTAATTATAATCCTTTTTCTTCAAATGTTATATCAATGTAGAATTATTATCCAATAATGAGCAATAAGAAATAAACAATCACACACATACACAGTACACCACTGTTTTACGTGGAAACCCAAATCGGGAGAAAACCACGGAATGATTTTTCTTATATGTCTTGAAGAATTACATTCATTGAAAGCACCAAATTCCTTTGTTTTCTAGTTACAACTGGAAGGAGGCTCCAACCCCCTAGTTTCTCAGGCTACAACCCGAGGGAAGATCCAACTCCTCAATTCTCTGGCTACAACCAGAGGAATCTACAACCCCCTATGTTCT